>PVJX010014800.1:0-44043 GCA_004027295.1 Dolichotis patagonum | reverse complement strand
ATCCATTTAGATTTTAGTTTAGTGTATGGTGATAGACATGGGTCTAGTTTTAGTCTTCTGCATATGGACAGCCAATTTTTCCAGCACCATTTGTTAAAGAGACTGTCATTCTTCCAGCGAGCATGTTTGGCCCCTTTATAAAAGATAAGGTGGTTGAGTGAGTTTGCAGTTGTGGTTGTATCTTCCAATCTATTCCACTGATCCTCGGGTCTGTTTCTGTTCCAGTACCATACTGACTTTAATCACTGTAGCTTTGTAGTATAATTTTAGGTCAGGGATTGTGATGCCTCCTGCCTTGCCTTTGTTGCTTAGAATTGCCTTTGCTATTCTAGGTCTCTTCTGGTTCCAGATGAATTTTAGGAGTGATTTCTCTAGATCCATGAGGTATGTTAGTTCCAAACAATTTCTACAAAATTGTAAAATATCTCTGTTCTGTAAAAAAATTATGCTATATGTTAAAGTGATATTTTATATATATCAGTTTAAATAATATATCAGTTTAAATAAGGCATATTGTTAGCATTAATGTCATTAGTTTCTTCCTGTGTTTGACCATTAGAAAATCAATAATTTTGTACATGGGCTTGTGCGGTGTTTTTCTGGGGCTTTGAACAGTGCTGTTTCAGCCATCTACCAAGACACGTTCACCGGTCCCTTCTCTAGTCCACAGATGAGAATATATTTTTATCACATGTGCTGACATTGTTGCTCCAGTGACTTCCTTCATCCAGTTTGATTCTCTCTAGCGCTTTGGAGTAACAAGCCTGTTGGATGTATTATTTAATTATTCCTGATAAGCTCTAATTACTTCAGGAGTCCACCACTTTTAGATCACAGATCGAAGAAAAAGTTAATTGAATGACTGACTTTATAGTTAAGAATGTGGTTCTTTATTCCTTAAATTACTTATCTTTTTTCTGGGAGAGACAGATTCTTTCCCACTATATTAAACACTTAAGTTAGGTGTGTATTCACCACAGAAATATACGTGCTTGTTTCTTAGGCAGTATTTGCAGATGAAAGGTCTATTTCAGAAGCAATCATGGGTGGGTTGGGTATATTAAGATTAATGTAAAAAGATGTCCACTGCTGTATGGTTTTCAAAGGCAACAGTAAGTACCTGGGAGGAGGGATACAAAGATAGGACTATTGATACCATGGCACCTACCACTACTTCCAGAAATCAAAAGAAATATTGCTAATCATTGCAGACAGGGCAAAGCTTCATCTTATGAAGAACTGGATTGCTCTGTGTCTTATGTGTATCCAGGATTAGTTTAAAGAATAATTTCAAGAATTACATGGCTAAAATGGTCATACAGAAGTTCTGTTCAGGAAAAAAGATTTGTATTCACCTAGGTCACCTGGACATGCAGACCAGACTAATAAAATCACTTGAATGATGACTGTAATTTCCACATCTTTAAATTTATGTAGTGAAAGTTGTTTAATAAGAAAAGTGTATTTGGAGAGGATCACTGGGTTTAATGTGTTCATTTTAGCAAAGTTGAAAACTAAAGAGGTGAAGTTCAGTGTTGCACAATGATTTAATGTTGACCTAGCTTAAAATCAGATTTTCTGGTTTTTAAATGTTTGCTTTGTTGATTCTGAAAGCAGAAAAAGAGTTCAAGATGTCTTTGAATGTGTTCACTGCTTCAATAATGGAGTTATGTTAGAAAGATTAATTGCTCGTTCATTTTTATTTTCCTCACTCAGTATTCATTTGAGTATCTACAATTAGAAATATCCCTGAGAATTTTGAAAATTGTGTTTCTTAAGCAGTAACATTTATAAGGATTTATTGTATCTCCTGCATAGTTCCTGCCTCTGTTGTAAAAAATATGGGAATGAAATTGATAGCAAAAATATGTGACTATGTTGGTTTGTCTCTGTCTATGATCAAATTGCAGAAGTAGACTGAGTACTGAATTCTTTATTTCCTTTGCAATATTCACTTGGGATTTTTTCTTTTTAACCAAGCAAATTTACTTTGTAAGGCAAACTGTCTGTATATTGCTTCATGAGTAATTTTTAGTTTTCCTTCAGTATCTACATGAAGCTTGGGATTTTTTTCAAGTCATCAACGTGACTATAATGACTACTGCTCTGTTTACTTTTGTACTTTTCTGTTTTCAATAAGGTGAGCCCTGAGGTAGTCTAATGGTTAATGTATTCTCATTAGACCTTTTGATTTGTTTCCAAGATGGCTTCATATTTCCCCCTTCTTGCTGCTGTTCATCAGTGGACTTGTTATCATTGTTACTGGACTTAGACAAGGAAAATAGCATATTTTCTTGAATTAGACCTAATTGTTGCTCCTAGATTGCCCAATGTACTGTGTACTATGTGTAAGACATTGTGTTGATTTTATAAAGGTAAGCATGTGAGTGATACTGTCAAGATTTATGATGGAAATTCTATAAAGTTCATTTTCCTTGAAGAGGCTAAAAATGATTATTTTTTTGGATTTGTTTTCTTTTTTTTTGGAAAATATTCAAATCTCTAAGAATTCAAAATGTTTTTAGTTTAAAATATTTTATTTTGTACATTAATCATTTCTTTATTACATAAGCATAACTTCACTCCACTTTTAAACTTTAAGTTGATAAAAATGCTGATTATATCAATAACTTACAGTAATGTAAACCATTACTCTAAATGTTTGTCATGTGCTTTAGAAAGCCGGCAAAAATGCGTGAAAGAGTGCAAGGAAATTTAAGCTAACACATTAAAATGTGTGCTTTATATTAAGAAGTTACCACAAAGACTGAACATGCTACTTAGGAATTATTGAGTGCTTTCATCCCAGAAGTAATTTACTCTTTCTAAATAAGAGAGGATATTTTAATTTGCAACCAGGCCTGAACATGTTTTTTCTTTTTTCATTTTTTTAAGTTTACCACCATTCCCTGCAGCTAAAATATGGAAGATGGGAAGAGTAATTTTTACAATGTTTTTTCTGAAATGAAGGTTGCATTGAAGCAGCTTCATAACTGTGCTTGGTATAGAGTTTTCCATTTCTATGTTGAATTTCTATTTCATCCCTATTAAGTAAAACCATAATCTTGTACAGTTATTGACAATCAAATATTAAAATAGAACTTTTAGTTTTGCTTGCTAAATATTTTATGTGTACATATATGATACTTAATACTTATTTTGTTAATATGTTAGTTTTCAGATGAAATATTTTATAGCATATCATGTATATCAATTAAATTCATAACTTGCTTTATGTCTATACATATAGGATAGACTGTGTGGCTAAGAAATTTAAATAGATATTTCCATAAATGTTTTTAATAGTAAATAATAGGAAATAGCTAACCAGTAAGATTTATATTTTCTGTTTATAGATGATAGTCTATATTGACCTCTCAGAAAATTTAATGAAGCGCATGGTTTATCCACATGGGAGTATGTTTTAGTTTAGACATCAATTGTGCAGTATTTTTCTGGATCCAGAGCATAGCACTTCTCTTCTTCATATGCAGGGTAGAACGAATAGCAGCTATTTCACTAAGGGAAGTGGACTAAAAATGCAGAATGTTCAATCTAAACTTGGAACGATACAAGATCCATATAAAAGAGAAGCCATTCACATGTCACAGGTAGCAGCTGTTCTTGAGAGAAAAAAGAAGGAAACCAAGGTCTCTTTAGAAATAGAATTGACAAAGGCCTACACTCTAAAGTGAAATATAAGCAACTGCCTTTTCAAAAAGAATTTTTAAAGTCATAAACTTTCTGATACAAAAAAGACAGATAAATTATAGATAAATGAAGGTCAAAAAAGATTAAGACATGAAGTCTTAGCCAAAAAAAAAAAAAATCAAGAACAAACCGAAAAAGACCATTCTTCAGATGTATGAATGAGTTTCATCATGCATCTATGAAAAGAGAAAAAGTATTTATTTTATGACTTTTTATTCTTTTATTTTTAGCTTTATATGACTGTGTAGAAATAAAGTGTATAGTAAACCTTATGTAGTTTTTGTTTCATAAAAAGATCTCAATCACTCTCATTCTTCCATAAAATTCTGAATCTAGTACCCCTCTACACATGAATTGACCCCAAATGACTATAACAATTTTCACTGGATAGACAGTTGCATCTTAGTCACTGAGAGAATACTTTAATGGGTTTAACCACTGAATCCCATTTATTTCCTTTTAATCTTAATGGAGCCCATCAAATTAAATAGCTGAAGCTACTCATTTATTGGATGTCAGTAATCAAATCAAAAAAGGACAGGTGGTCTTTCTGGGACCCAGAGAAGAGCTTCTATCCATACTTCCAAAACTAATATACAGATTTAACATGACCCCAGTCAAAATGCTCATAGCATTCTTCACAGAACTGGAAAAATCCTAAAATTTATATGGAACCAGAAAACTCTCAGAATAGCAGAAGCAAACCTTAATAACAAGAGCAAAACAGAAGGCATCAAAAGCCTGAACTTCAAATTGTACTACAAAGCTACAGTAATAAAAACAGCATTGTATGGCAAAAAAGAAAAAAAATCATTAAAAATGAAAACAGACATGTGGATCAATAGAACAGGATAGAGGATGTAGAAACAACCCTAGGCATATTTAGAACCTGATCTTTGACAAAGGGGTCAAAAATTTAATGCCAGAAGATAGTCTCTTTAGCAAATGGTGTTGGGAAAACTAGCAATTCATATGCAGATTGAATGTAGACCAGTGTTTCTCACCATGTACTAAGTTAATTAGGATCAAAAATGTAAATTCTAACAAAGAAACATTTAATCCACTGAAAGGTAAAGTAGGTAAGACTATTAAAGACATAGGCACAGGCAAGGATTTTTTGAACAGAACCCCAATTGCACAAGAAATAACACCAAAAATCAAATTGGGATATTAAGTGAATAACTTCTCCACAGCAAAAGAAACAACCAACAGAGTGAAACGATAGCCTTCATAGTGGGAAAAATTTTTTTCCAGGTATTCCTCAAACAGAAGGCTAATATCTAGAATATATCACATTTGGAACTCAAAAAATTTACTCCATTAAAATAAAAAAAATCAGCAACTTAAATGAATAGAAACTTCATAGAAATACAAATGGCCAACAAATATATGAAGATATGCTCAACATGACCATTAAAAATGCAAAGTAAAACACCACTAGGATTCCATCTTACCCCAGAAAAAATGATCATATGAAGAAATCAAATAGTAACAAATGCTGGAGAGTCTGCCAGGGCAAAGGAACTATTCTCTATTGTTACTGAGACTGTAAACTAGTACCATCAGTCTGGAAATCGTTAAGGAGAGTGATTAAAAACTAAAACAATAAATTCCATTTGACCCAGCTAATCCCCTTCTAGGTATCTTCCTAAAAGAGTTATCAATATTATATTGCAGTCATATATGCATAAACATAAAGAAAATGTGGTAGTTATACAAAACGGAGTACTATAGTACTCTATAAACAAAGAGAAACCTGAGTCATTTGTAGGAAAATTGATGCACCTTCAGACCATAATATTAAGTGAAATAAGTGAGACACACAGTTTAAATATTGTAGAATTTCTCTTATATGAGAAAACAAAATTAGAAAGAGAAAAATAAAAGATAGATAATAAGAAGTAGGGAGATAGATCTTCTCAAATGAAAAGGGGATGAAGACAAAGAGGAAAATGGGATGAAAAAATTAAAATGTGTTATATGTATGTACCAACTCACACAAGGAATGACAGAATTATGTACTGCAAATATGTACCAGTAAAAAAAGAAAAAGAAAAAGTGGTCAGAAAATTGAACCAAGCTGTCCTTGAGCAGCTGTTATTGAAGTCGTGTGACCAGCCAGGATTTTCATCATAATTTTCCAGAAGATAGTAAGTCAGGGTAGGAGACAATCTCTCCTACTTCTCCAGGGGACTCGCGCATTCTTGATCTTCCCAAGGTTAGCCTGCTTACTCCCTCACCATTCCCTGCTCTTGGAGGGAAGCATTGCATCAGCCAGTTCATCTCTTTTCCCTTATATGAGACATTTACTATGTCCTTTTGGATTTTTTTTGTGTTTTCTTTCCTCCTTTTAATTCTAAAGTTAAATTTGAAGTTCTAACACAGAACTCTAATCTAAACAGGACATCTTTGGCTTTTACTATATCCAAGAGGGAAAAAATTATTGAATGTCTTTCTTTCTAGACCATTCAACTAATATGAATTGGCCAAAATAAAAAAGTTGCCAAATGTTTGACCAACATTTACTTCATCTTCTTGCAAGATATTTCAGGCACAACACACATAGTCAAAAGATACAAGAGGTATATACTGAAGATATGCACTTTTTTTCTTATTTTCATAACCTAATTGCTTATATATTTATATATCCTTTACAAAGGAAACTTCTAGACTTACAAGACACTGGTGATAGCTTCATATGTAACTTTCTAGTAATCTATCTATGTATCTATCTATGTATCTATCTATTGTCTGTCATCTAGCTGGCTAGCTAGATAATGTCAATGACTTATCAGTCCATCTATCATCTATCGTTGTCATCCATCCACTTGCATATTTGTAGTAGCAACCCCTGCATGCTGTCTCTAACTTGTTTGGTTTAACAAGTTGTTCCTTATCAGTTTGTAGAGCATCCTCTTTCTTTTAGTGGACATATGTATTTGCTTGTATAGATAAGCTTCTAAAATTACTTATCCAATTTCATGTCAAATCTCACTTATGTTGTTGGCATTATTTTGCATTACATAGTGTGGCACTAAATATTTTTGTAAGAAGTCTTGTAGCTTTTGTACTTCAAATTATAAATAGAGGAAGTAAATATATTTACCTTACCCTGTACTTCTTTTTCTCTTTTCCATGTGGTTTTTGTTACTCATGACATTTCCCACTACTGCATATATGGTACCTGCATTCTTCTCTGTTATAATAATCCACACTTTGTTTTCTAGTTTTACATGCACATTCAAATGCTCACCAGAAATCCTTTTTGTCACTACTTCTCCACTCATTCCTTAGAGGACTAAAGTAGTTCCTCTCATAGTTTCTTTAAGGTGGTAGGGAAATATTGTATAGTTTTTTTATTTTATGGAAAAAAGGTAACACAACATTTCATAACAAAATAATAGGAGAATGACAATAGTGAAAGCATTACGTTTGTTTCCCTTGTATTTGAATAGCAGCAGGAGTAGTGAGAGTGGTAAAGTTCTTGGATGTCACTCTTTCAATCTCTTTCCAGATTTCATTAATGCCCAGAGGTTTAGGGCCGGGTGTTGTGATACAGATGGCAGTCCGACAGCAGTCTTCATTTTCAACTGAAGTCATTTGCTCTTTTATGCTGGATGTCCCCACAGGTCTTTCATCATCTTTGCTACCCAACACATGTTTTGAGTCTTTACATTTTTTATCATCTGTCAGTGTGCCCTATGAAGAACAGGGTATATTCATTCCTTAAACCAGTAAGTTTAAGTCGTTTCTTGCAGGCAAGTTTCTGAATTTTATTCTTGTGTGCAGTGGTGAGTATTTAAATTAAAAAATATAATGATCAAGAGCACATTGCTACTCGTCCCCTCATAGTTTTGAGCACACGTATCCCATCACTGTTTTGTCTTTCTGAAGCACTTTTGGAATTACCTTGAGTGTTCAGTTGTGCTGTCATGGCTGCCTCAGTGTCCTGAATTAATTGAAAATGTCTGCTTTTCAAAGTAATTTTTACTTGCAGAAGAGTCAGGAGTCACACAGTTCTGGATCTGACCTGTTGTTTTATTTGACAGGAATTGACATAAATGTTTGATCAAGTGGTGAGGCTTAGGTTAAAAAAAATTATTTTGGTGAAGATAACTTTCCACTAATTCCCCTCAATATACACCCCTTCACTTCAAGCACAGTTTATTCTCCTGTTCATGCAATGTGTCTTTTGCTGCAATAATGATTTTATAACATTTAAACATTCACCTATTCATAATTTTGATCATTCCTTGTATATTTGTTTCCTTCATCATGCAAGAGTTTTTGAACATGGATATAAATGTTGTCTATCTTTTGCCTTTTTTACCTGCATTTTAAATTATCTTTTTATTCCTTTATTAATCCCCATCTTTCTTGTCTTCAACTATGTCCACAACTATCCAGAATTCTTTCTGTTGCTGCTTTGGTCTTCATTTCTGTGATAAATTTAGATTTCTCTAATTCTTTTCTAAATAATGCCAGTTTATAGATTTTTTTCTATCTAGTTGCCTTGTTTATACTCAATATAATATTTGAATCATTTGCTGATATGCCTCATATTTCTCTATATGGGTTGGTAATAGAGTCATGCAAACATAGACAAGTTCTTTTTCTGGTAGTCTGTATTATAGTTTTTGCATCTCTGTTATTATCTTATTTTATTGACACAATTGCATTATTGAATTTCTTCAAAATTCTTCCAACATTTATCAGAATACAAGTATTCCTTTTATTCTCATGAAGAAATAGTCTTTTTATCTAAATAAAGAGAATAATGATGAAAAGTTATTGTTTTGAAAACAATTTTTCTGCTTTCCTCCTTTTAAAAATTTTGGTGGTGCAATCTTATGCAAATATCTGTTATAAGTCTTTTTCTGCTCATCTTTGAAAGCAATCGTTTCTCAACAATTATTTACAAGTCTTGCAGGATGTATCAGATCAATGTCTAGTCCTGGATCAGCAAATTCTAACTAGTAGTTCTAATATACTAAACCATGGCCTCTTTTTTGGTATAGCCTATGGATTTCAAATTTCAAAATGAGGAGAAAAGAAGGAAGAGGAGAAGGACAACAGCAAAGAGAAGAAGAAATGATCATGATGAAAACTGGTACCTAGACTCTATACGACCTAAAATGTTCTCTATCCAGATCTTCACAGAAAAAAAATTGCCAATATGTTTCAAGCTAACAGCAATTTCTTTGAAATGAAGTAATGTGCTAATGAATTTGTTAGCCTTTATTTATGATGGGAGCTACTAGGTGGCAGGATAAAAAACCTCTCATCAATCTTTCTCCTTTAGTTTGCCTCAGAAAAATCTGCTTACTTCAAGTACAGGTTTGCAGGGGCTGAGATCAGGTGGAGAGGGAGTGGGGCACACTTAGCATTTAGTTCTCTGTGCTCTGTGTCCAGAGACAATACCAAACTATGTCAAGAAAATGCATGGCCACCAGCACATGTGACAGTTTTGCAAATACAGCATTATTGATTTTGCTTACAAGTTTGTCCCTTCCTTTGGAGAATAGTGCTCTGATGTCTTCTTTGGAAACCTGGAAATATACGTATGATGTTGTTTGTTCTTTCACATTACACTTTTAAAAATATTGCTACTACATTTTAAAGATTTTATTCAGGAAAAAAGATTTTATTCAGATACCATGATTTGACTTACAGATGTCATTTTGTTCCTTTGAGTGTAGATACTGAATTTTTATTTCTTGTTCTCTTTCTTAGATTTGTATGATTGCTCAAAAGAGGAGAGAAAAATATACACATCAGACTTATACTTCAAAACAAAATATGTGTTTTTTATAAATATGATTATGTCTTTGTCTTGGAATTTGTTGCCAGGCAATTTCAGGTATAAACATAATAAGTAAAATGGTAAAGATGATAGGAACGCAACTTGTCATTACTGTGCATAAACAATAAATTCTTTTCAGATGGCTTTATAAATATCTCACAATCACACAGAACTATTATGATTGTATACCATGGAAAATCCATCAGGGCCTTGTGTGGTTGACTAATTAAATGGCATATCATGATTTAAGCAACTATAAAGATAATTTATGAAATATTCAAAGGGCTTGAATATTCCATTGACGAGGAATTAAGGCTTTTTCTGTAGATTAACCTACTCTGCATAGGGTATGATGCTAGGCAAGTTTATTCTTGTTCTTAGCATTAAGTGTATCATTTACATTTCACCTGAACAATGGCAAAAAGAAATGGCCCCAACTAGAGATATAAGAGTGTAAAATGTAAGAAACCAAAAAAAAAAAAAATTCTATATAGAGGCACTGGGTCTTTCAAGTAATGAGGATCATGGGAATAAATAAGATAGCAACTCATGGTTGTTAACTTCTCTTCTAAGGAATTGTCATACAGAAAGAAAATTAAGAGAGCTTGAGGAGTTCATTTGAAAGTGTAAATGAAAAAGAGAAATGAAAGTGTAAATGAAAAGGAGAATGAGATTAAGTTTATACTGGAGGTTTGTTTTAGTTGTTCTTCACACATATTAACCTGCACAGTGAAGTTAAAATCTTTTAAATTTCAGATTGTGGATCTTATTTGAAGTCATCCGGGCTTAGTTTAATTTTCAACATTTTGCAGTTGCAATGTGTTTCCAATATAATTAAAAAGTAAGTCGAGTTCTCTCTCCCCCTCTCATTTTCACCGAGGACATGAATTCTTAAAAAAAATTTGCATAGTAACATTTACTTTCTTTTCTGCTCCATGAAGGAATATAATTAAAAAGGTGAAAGGCACTGAGCTGACGGTTCATAATGCCCTAATTCATAATACTGTATTAGCATTCTGATTAAAGGAAAATATCTAATGAAACTGGAGAAAGATTTCATTCTCACCCTTTCTCATTATATGTATGGCGAGTTCTGAGATTCAGGCAATGTTGCCGCAAAAAGGCTATCATAGCTGAATGCTGCTTAGGAAGCTATTCAACGGGAGTTTTTAAACAGCTGTTCCCCAGCTTCATTAAGACTCATTATGAGTTGTCATGTAATGGAGAACTTATATTTTTTGATGATCTCTGCATACCAGTAAAGATAAAAGTATGTCTTAAGGCAGAACTAAAAAGAACAGAAGTTGGTACATATTAAAAATAGATTACTAAACTGCCCTAGTTAGCTGGCACAGACCTTAAAAGCTCAGTACAATCATTCAGATTTAAAGGGAAAGATAAAAAGTGACTAAACTCACTGAGCTTTTAATACATCAACGGTTATATTTTAGGAAAAAAACTCCATTCTTTCACATGAAAGGTACCTGGGGGCCCCAGAGATTGATCTGCTCCTCTTAGGATGGGAATTCACAAAACTGGCGTGGTCGTGGCCGAGAGGTACATCCTGACGGCTTTTCTAATTGTTCCTCGCCTTCAAGTGCAGAGCGAGTTACATCCTCCCTCCATGAATCCCACCCCGGACACCTTTCCCAAACCACACAAAGACCAAGGCTACCTCGGCTCTTGGTCAAAGCTTCAGGGTCACTGACATTGCTAGTTCTGTATCTACAGGGATCTCCAGAATTAATACTTACACAGAAGGAACTTGAGCGAGATGTTAGGAGATTGGGTTTTAAATTTTAAAGCTTATTTTTACAGGGAAAGCACTGTTTTTCTTTCTTTAATTTTAATTTTTTATTTTAGATTGTTAGGTCTAGCAAAGAATTTTAAGGGATACTTTCACACTTTATGAAGGGTATGAAAACAGCAAATATACAGATAAATGATCATTGTTGATCTTAATTTGAATGGTATCATAAATGGATGGAAATTAACAATGGTGACGTGAGGACTACGAATGACTGCCTGCCGAGAGCTGGCACTCTTCCATGAACTTCAGCTCTTCATAAGCAGCAGCACAGATATCAGGAGACAGCTCATGACAGCCCTCGCACCCAGACGCCCATGTCTCAGTGTCCTTACTACCTTCATCCTCACAGCCAGTCACACTCATGTAGAAATCTGCGTTCTTTTTTTTTTAAATGGAGATATACCAAGCAAATGCTTTTCTTCCAGCCTAGCTGTTTGCTTCTGTAAAGAGGAGACAAAGTGTAGCAGGCACATCACACATTTTCAGGAGCAACAGGAGAGCAGCTTGCTTGTGAAGCTTAGAGTTCTGGAGAAAACACGCTTTCGTGACAGAGCCTCAGATGTGAAATTGAGAAAGGAGGAGGTTTGGGAAGCTAAAGAAATTCCATGTAGCCACACAAGCAGCAGAGTTCTAAGGGTGAGGTACATCACACAATTTGCAGTGCAGAGTAAAGAGAAACAGCTATGTGTGTACAGAAAAATAGAAGTCGTACAATATTCCTTTCACTCATTTTGCTCATTCCAGGAAATGAGCACAGCAAATAAAACAACAGTGGCTGGAAGAAAAGAATATTTTGATCCTGTATTAGAGTAATACAATCCATAGGATCTATCACTATATCTAGATATAGATATAAACATTCTCAAAAAGGCGTTTATTATGAAATACTGGTTCACATGGTTATGTGAACTTTTCCTGTTCAAGACCCAGGAAAACCATGATGAAGTTGTAACCCAAGCCTAAAGACTCAAATATAAGAGAAGGCAGTAGTGTAAGTCCCAACTTGAGTCTGAAGGTTTGAGAAGCATGGGAACTGGTGATGATGTGTGAGGACAGAAGTTGGATGTCAAAGTTCAAGAGGAGTAAATGAATTCATCCTTCTTCTGCCTGTTTTATTTGGGCCCTCAGTGGGTTGGTATAATGACCAGCTACATAGGAAGTGAAGTGTTCTTTCCTCTGCACATCAATTCCAATGATAATGTCTTTAAAGCAGCATCCTCATAGACACACCAAGGAATAATATATTACCAGTGATCTGGAAATCCCTTAGCTCAATCACGTTAACACATAAAATTAGCATCAGGCTCTGTTTTCAAAATATGGTCAGGAAGCAATTGTTTTGATTCCCAACACTTTTATTTCAATGTTAGTTAGTTTTTTCTGTCCAATCAGTAATGGCTGTAGTTTGGGTGTAGTGGTATGCACCTGCGATCCCAATTCTTGCAAAGCTGAAGTAAGAGGATTGCGTGACTTTGAAGGCAGATGAGGCCATATGGGGAGTTCAAGGCCAGATTAAATTATAAAACACAAAAGAAATGGTAAAGATTATTTAATACAGTTATACGTGATGGTCATTAAACCCACATGATGTTATGAGTAGTAGTTGTCAACAGTTTGGAAACACAAAGAGAATTAAGTAGCATTCATTGCTTATTTAACATACTGAGGAGTTATTTAGATAGAATATGAGCTTGCTATTCTAATTGCCTTCCAGGTTACTTACAGACTGATTAAAGTGGCAAGTGCCAATATTTAGGATGACCTACCTAATGCCATATAGCAGATCCAAAGTTCTCTTTCACAACATACTTTTTTTTGTCTATCTTCTCATTATCAAACCACTTGGGATAGTATCTGGGATCTGCAGTTTCAAAAGATGCTTTCATATCTGTTATTTCACAAGCCTGTGAGGAAGAGAGATCCAGAATTTCAATCCCCATTTTATAGATGATGATATAGGTCAAAGAGGTTACATGAATTGGGCAGGCTAGAGAGCTAATTAGTGGCTGACCTGGGACTTCAACACAGGTGTTCTGAAATCTAATCTGGAGAACTTATATTTTCCATGAGATGAGAACATACTGCCACACACCCAATTATAGAAAAAGGGAGTCCCAGGGAAGAGTTGAATTGCTTTGGTCAATCTTTTCTAGGATTCCTGGAAGATTTTTTGAGGCCAAGACTGGGTTGCTGATGATTAATTTTTACCAATGAAATGGTTATATTTCAAATTTCTATCACTTTTTATTTTTTGAAGTTATGGTTTTAAAAATTGTTTCTATTTTAAATAAACTGTCTATTAAACATTGATTTTTAATAATATGAAGTCTATGCATAGCTCAATGTGTGAAAAGATGACAGGCAATTTAACTTTGCTGTTTGGACTCTAGTTCTGGCTTGTAATGCATAGTATTGCCTTAGTTTTATGTTGAATTTCTCCATGTTTCTAAGGCTTTAACAAAGTGCATGGCTATGTGAACAATCCATTCTCCGCATGAAAGATGGCAAGCATGCTGTGATGACAATACCATGCAATCAGTTTTCAGAAAGGATCCTCTCTATTCCCCAATGAAGCTACTAAAATAAGAATGGAATATAACAGGAAAAGCTTTGCTAAGGTAAAATGAAACTAAGATGTTAAGAGGTTATGATCTCTCATCATCCCTCAAGATCATCACGCAAGATTTTGGCTGCTTTAAGTAACAGGCAGTTGAAATAATTTGCCTTTTTAAATTCTCCATATGATAAGCACTTTTTAAAATTTTCTGTGTAATACAAACTTCCATTTTGATAATCCTTGAGGTCAGAAGGAGAAGGGATTCAGATACATCTCATTTACACAGACAGGTACAGCCATGCCTTGAAATAGGTTTTGTTTCCTCTTTGCATTACTTGACTGCATATCAAAGGTCCAATTTGTTCTCTGCATTTTATCTTCAGTTTAGAGTATTCTGAACATTACATACATACGTGTTAATTACACATTAATTTTAAACACAGATGTCACAGATTATGCCCACAACTCCATAATTCAATGTGAATGAATAGAATCTTAAGCCAATGAGCTAGACCAGTCTTTGACAAGACGTTCAGTAGAACATTAACCTTGTAATGTGTGGAGGGTGGACAGGAAGATAGATATTTGGGGGTGATGTATACTTTCCTTTGGAATTCATATTAGGATGTTAAGGGCCCTGGTAATTCTTAGATAATTTTGTTTAACATTGTTTGACCCATTATTTTTCAAATTCATTGCATTCAGTTGCAGATATTTTATAGAGCTTCCAAGTAGGACAAGAATTCTAAGTTTGAGAAATATTACAAAAAAGAAAAAAATATAAAAATTCTTTCTGCAATGGACCTTACATTCCAGTGGAAGACACAGATAATAAATAGTAAGTCAGGTGATGCAAAGTGCTGTAGAGCTAAACAAAGGAGGCAAAGAATTGAACAGTATAATATTTAGCCACAGATTCTGCTTAGTACATAACTACAAAGGTCTCGTGAAGCAAGAGTTCTACTAAAAACATTGCATGCCACTGATTTAGACCTTCAATCAAAAGCTTTGGAGAGCTCACATTCAAGATCTCAACTTTATTTTTCTTTACAGAAGACAATTTACTTTAAAAATGCTCCCATTCTTACTTTAAAAATGCTCCCATATCTTTCTGAATTTTACTAATAATACCTGTGGTATGTGATAATGATTATACTGAACATTGCAAATTTAAAACTAGCTTTGTCCTTTGAGAGAATCAAATAGCTAACCAAAATTCAAAATCATTACCACTAGATGTCGGTGTTATCATTGGGTAATATGGATCATCTTATATCTCTTTAGCAGGGTTGCTTGACCTATAGAATTTATAGTACAATTGTATATTAAAAAATATCTTCCCAATCCATTAAACTTAGCTATGTAACTTTCATAAGCAGTTCCTATATGATAAAGACAAATTTAAATATAATTCATAGCAAAATTTAAAGAAATATAAGAATATAGGCTTATTTACTTATTGTATATCAAGTTATAGAGTTTTTTTGAATATATTCTCTATGATATTTCTGCAATGTTTGTTAGTATATTCAAGAAAATTCTGTTGAGCAACTATTTTGTCTTACCTACTTGTCTGGGGACAGGGTGGGTAAAATAAGTACATTTCCTCAAGACTGGTTTAAGCAACAATACAATATGATAAAGGCAATATTTTTAGAGACACAGATGACAAACATAACACAGAGGGAGGGGTTGAAAGCAAAAGAGCAAAATAAGCATCTGTGCAAACAATTTAGAGGCAAAAGGAGGACTGCATTGCAGAGTCAAGTCCGGAGGTAAAGGGTAAAGAAGGTAAAGAAATTGACAAATTACTAACTCCCAGAGAAGTTAGAAGGCATCAGTCAGGAATTTCTCTAATTTACCATAAACCGTAAATCTGCAAACCTACTTGAACACTGACCGATTATTCCTTCTCTTTTTACAATCACATGGGTTTTTCTTTTGCACTGCCAGTCTACTGAGTCTCTCTGTCCTGTGCTTCCATGCCCCTTGGCCTGTGAGGGGCCTGTGGTGTGGAAAATTCATTGAAAGCTTACAGACTCATTATTTTGCTCTTTCTCAGGCTTTCTTTGAACAAAATTTACATATGTTCTATTATGTCCAATGTCCAATCAAAGAGTTAGTCAAACCTACCTACCAATCAGTGAAATTCCATCATCCCCACAAAAGATTTCCAGTTGTCACTTTAAAGGTATTGATGACCCTTGTCAACCACTCATTCCTAAACTGGCAGCAATTGGCCACACTCCATACTAGATTCTCCAGTCAATGTTACCAAAGACCTTCTTGTCCTGAAATCGAAGACTCTATTATCCTTTGTTCTATTTGATGTTTTCGTATACTCAACCATGTCGGCCATTTCCTACTACTTGAAATGCTGTTATTCTGTACCAGGTTTTCCTAGTTATCTTTGTAATTATTACAACTGCTGGTCAGCTTTAGAAGTCAGTCTTTTCTTTTGCAAAAGAGGTGACCAAGAGATTAAGAAATGGGGGAGGAAGAAGGTAAGGGAATGAAAAAAGAGTTAAGATGTGTTATTTACATGTACCAACTCTCCACAATGAATGCAATGATTATATGCTGTGGACATATGCTAATAAAAATAAAAATTAGAAAAAAATACAAAAACTACTTGTTTGACTCTTTCAACTCCACTCTCATCTCTGCTGCTACTCTTAGCAGAAAATCTCCTTGCAATAACTTTCTCCACTTTTGCTTATTATATTAATCCACTCACCACTCAACAGAAACTGTTCTTATCAACCTCTTTAGTAGTTAATTGGTTGCAAACTCAGCCTTTCTTTGTGACTTTCCCATTCTACCTTCTCTTTTGGCAAATTGTATTCTATATGCCCTGAACTTTTTGCTGTTCTTCAATACTGTACTTGAAGACTGCTCCCACTTAAAATCTTTTACATGGCTTTTTACCTGGGGCACGCTTTCTCCAGATGTTAAGATGGCTCATTATTCAAGTCTAGGTTGGAATGTTATGTTATGTGATTATCTTCCATCACTTTGCTCACCCACTTCAACCTTGTAACACTTAGCACCACTTGACAGAATATGAATTTCTATAGTTTTAATAGTAGAGAGATGAATGAATTCAGTCACAGTTTGAAGTAGAATTAGAATTCAAATAATATGGCCCCAATTTAGAAGATGTATTCTGTTTTCTACTGCTTGATTCAAGGCAAAAATTGGAGGATTTTTCCTAATATGTTTATTGTTCTTTAGATGGCATGTTGAATCCTAAGGTACTCATTGTATAATAGAACTATATAGTTCCTCTTTTTGCTGTAAGTTTATAATCTTTCCTCATATATTTCATGCTTTTCCCTCTAGATTGTCATAATTGTTCACACTTATTTAACCTGATGGGCTCATTCCTCTGCCTCAGAGCTCAGGACTTCTTTAAAAGTTTACTTTACATAAAGACAGAGCATTGGTACTTAGATTTGTCATGCAGGATGATTCTATAAGAATAACCCCGAAAGAACTTACCTTGCTCACTTAACATCATAACATTTTCAAAACAACATAACACAGCAACAATAATATGTGAAGAGTTGCACAGTAATTTCCCAGCAGCCCTCAGAATGAGGCGCCAGCTGCTGCTCTTGGGGTGAATGGCTGGGTAATGGTGCAGCTCCCAGGGAGAGGAAAATGAACAGCTAAGCACGTTTTTGTTTTGTTTTCGTGTTGGTATTTTGTTTTGTTTTTCAGTGCAATTAAATTCCCTTTAGGCAGACACCTTGTTTTGTTCAAGATTGTTTTCCCTGGGCCTAAGATTGTGTCTCCCATTTTGTGGATATGGTTAAAATAAGTGTGTGTGTAAATAAATGAGTGAATTAGTGAATAATCACAACGTACTTTCTTGGAGGAGGCTTCCATGTGGTGAGAAGAGAACTGTGTTTTAAACCTTTGATGGGATAAATATGTCACAGCCTCTGCTCCTTCATCATGGAGGTGGAGGTAATTATACTTCATGGTAAACTTGCTAAATTTTCATCTATAGATGACAGGACAGCATAGAATGTGGTGATCACACTGTGAGTTCAATATGCTTCCGATTTTTCAAGAAAGTTGACTTTATTTGGCATATTCCATGACGTTTCCTCTATCTGGAACTCACTCCTTTGTGCTCTCTTTTGGATGACTTTATTTTTTATTACTGCGTAGTTTCTTTTCCTCAGCATCACTGATATTTTAGTTGGATAATTCTTCCTTGGGGGGATGGGTGCTGTCTTTTGCATTGTAGGTTGTTTAGCAGCATCTCTGATCTCCTACCTGGTAGGTGACATAATAGCATTCCAAAAATATTTTCAGACCTTGTCAATTATCCTCAAGGGAGGATTAAAAGGGTAGTAAAATCGAATACAGAACACTGAATTACTGGTGCTTCTCAATTAAAAGATTTTTTTTCCATTCCTTAGAAGAATAAATTGGCATGAACCAAATTCCTAGGTAACTTAAATGACACTGCTGCTCTGATATTATCTTCTCTTGATTTCTCTTGTTTATTGACAATACATTCACCATGTGACATTAGTTCTGTTTTATTAAACTTGGATAATTTGCAGCTGATAGTCTTGTAAAGTTATAGATAATGCTTGCTTTTATTGTCAAAAGTGTTCATGTTTAGACAATAAGTTATATGTGATACGACTGCCTTTGGCTATGTGGTGATCACTATTCTTGATATTGAAGTTTAATGGTTAAAAATAACACATGAAGTCTACCCCTTTCCCTTTGAAGCAACCTTGTACTGGGGAGAAAGAAAATGAATAAATGTACCGTAGAATGCTAGTCAGTTACACGTGCCATTAAAAGGTGCAACGTGAGGAGTAGGTGAGTTTGTGAAGATCTCTGCTAACAGCACCCTGTCTGGAGGGACCAAAGGATGGTGGATTATGGATGATACTTCTGACTCTTGTCTTTATTTAAAGAAAAGGTGTAAAATCTTCGGTTTTGTCTGTTTTTCATATTATACCCGTGAATGTCCTAGGAAAACTCAATTTTGTGTAGTGTTGTATACGAGGGGAGAGCACTATGAAAATAATATAAAATTGTAAACAAAAATTGTGTACAGGTCCGTGCAAGTGAAAGGCCCCCAAGTTTAAGGCTCATGAGCTGCATAATAAATTGAATTTTGAGGTTGTAGGCCATTAAGGCATTAAGGGCAGAAACGCTGTTTGGAAACAAAGACCGAGAATTTTCTTGAAGACTTGGCATCTCCCAAAGCAGCCATAGAGTGTGGTGGGGTTACAGAGACATCCTGAGTTGGGTACCCCAAGACATCACAAACAGCTAAAGGAATTGATATTCACATAAAAGCATGTTTACAGTTTCTTACAGGTTAGTTATATTTTTACCACTCAATCATTGCTGCAGCACATTATTGTGGATGAGCAATTGGATGTCATTTTGCCAGAGAATCCACAAAAGAAACTTTAAAGAATAGGTGGTTTTAAAAGTGCCATTAATAATTTTAATGATAGCTGACAGGCAATTAGCCTGAAAAATATTCTAACCAAGTGGCTTGAGCAATTAAGACTGTCCTGTGAAAGTAAAGGATGTCTCACTTGATAAGAAAAGTGTAGGTACCATGGAATTATTTCCATTAAACCAGCTGCTCCATTCTAAGCAGATTCAGAAGGTCTTTGTTCTTTCTCTTAAACCGCATAGCTTCAAACCATGGTCCTATTTGAAATCTGTCAGCTGAGGTTTTAACCATAACACCAGTCTTATCTTTTCAAAAGGATTGGATCAAAGTAGCTTAGTTTTCATCTGAGTTTAACAGGGAAAATGGCCTGTGGCTGTCATTCTGTAATGAGAACTTTCCCAAGTGGCCCTCACTGAAGAAATGCAGTGATGTTTTGACTTTGTGTTTGTTATCATCAGACTTTTTGGTCTCTAAAGATACAAAAAATCACAAACCTTTAGAGAAATGATGTAAGAATTAGGAATGCAATTCTTCATTGCATTCACAAATAGATTTTAATGGGATCTAAATAATTCTTTGAACTAGCTCAACATGAAGGTTAGATACTCGTGTTATACATCTTTAAATATCATTTTGATTTTAGATGCTGGTTTTTGTTTGTTTGTTTTTTGGTACCGGGGATTGAACTCATGACCTTGTGCTTGCCAGGCAGGCGCTTATACCACTGAGCTAAATCCCCAGCCCACATCTTTAAATATCAAACCCTGCTCCAAAGAAGTGACCCATCATGCAAGTGAATCACCTATGTTCATGGCAAAACTAGATATTAAACTGCCAAAGACAGATCACATTTAGGCATTTGTACAAAGTTTAAAGTTTTAGGCTGTCAATTAACTTAGCTACTAAATCAAAAATGCATCTTTTTTCTCAAATTTAAAAGTATTATCAATCAGTATAAAAATATTGGTACTTTAAAATTTTTTTTTACTAATGAATGTATGTCCTTGAATATGCAAGAGATGTGAGGATGATTGTGCTTATTTTTCTATTCAAAGTCTTGAAAAAGCTAGGTTTTTATTTTCACAGAGTAGGTTGTTTGATGTCTCTGTTTGAAATAGTTTTTTCTATAAGTATATTAGCATGTAGACTTTGAAAGTATCATCTGCTAGTGTGAAGATTGGTTTCACCACTATACTCTGCATACTTATTTGAGTGGGAAATGGATCTGAAGGTAGAATGCAATTACAATACTTAGCTAAAAATAGGCGGCATTTCCCCAAAACCCTTAAAACGGTATGATTAAATTCTAGCCAATGAGACACAAACAAACTCAAGCTTGTCCTAATGCTTCTGGAAAGTTTTCTGAAAAGCGAGAAGTCATCCTAGCTTCTGCCCTTTGACCAACTCATTTTCTGACTGGAGCTCTCAAAAAGCCATCCTGGTTGATAGGCAGAAAGCCACAACATGCATTAAATAACATTTTATGGCAGGGGAAAGTTCAAGTGATATGTTAAGTTAAACAAGTTCCTAATAAACAAACACAAAATCAAACTGCTGACAATTTGTACCATTCTTACTGTCTTCTTTATATTTAAAAAATTATAAAAAATAAGTAACACTATGAAGAACAGCTTTATACATAAATTTCAAGTATATTGTTGTTCACTTCTTTTTTAAAGTTAGTTAATTTGGAAGTATGGAAAATTGATTTGAAATATTTCTTTTATATATTGCAATTTAATGTCTATCAGATTGTTCTATCTTCCTCTGAAGCTAGCAATTTAAAAAGAATGTTTCTATATTTCATATCACAACTCAGATTATGTACTATCCTTAAATATTAAAAAATATGACTGTATGTAAGGCACAGTGCACCAAATTTTGTCTTACTTGAAAACTTGTTTTTCTCTAGTAAAAATTATTGGTGAACAATTAAGAATCTGAACTAGATTACAAGAATCTGCATGATTCTAAAGTTTTGTTTGGAGTAACTGGAAGCATAGAATTTGCTCTGAATGGGAAGAGTAAGGGTGGAGAGGATTTTGGATAAAAACTTTGAAAAGTATACACAAATTAGTGTTGGTTGTATTACATGTGGAATAACCATTAGAAATATAAATGGAGGCATTGCATAAGAAATTAAATTTATCTCTGGATCTTAGGTGAGGCTTGAGTTAAAGAAACAAATCTGGGAGTCATTTGCTTGTAGATAATATTTAAAGTCATGCACTGGATGAGATCATCATCTCAAAATATAAAGAGAAGAGAAAATAGTGAGGTGAGAGAAAAGTCAAGGGGTTCTGCTGTTCTGTAGGTCAGGGGAAAAATTTGTATTAAGAGAAAAAGCCTGAGAAGTCTGTGAAATGTCAATGAAAGAACAGATAAAACAGATGGGAAAATGGAGGATATATTTAGGGTTCTGAGGTTTTGGGCACTTTAATGAGTGTGGTTTGGTAGGGGGTGGGGATATATCCTAGTAGAGATGAGATGAAAAAAAGCTGGAAGAAAGAAAATTCTGGAGGGATGAATACAGATTACTTTTTCTTGGAGTTTTGCTGTAAAGGAAAAGATGCAATTAGAGTGATAGTTCTTTTTTCATATGGGAAATATAACAACATATTTTTGTGCTGGTAGCAATGACTCATGAGCTGCAAGAAAATGAATGATGCAGGAGGTAGAGAGGAGAAGAGTTAGGAATAAGCCTTTGGAAGAGAAGTGGTTCACACCTATGTGAAAAAATTGGCTCTGGAACATAGAATTCACTCAGAGTAAGAGGCAGGAGGCATTTAGATGGGTGCAGATACTGGTAGGAGGCTTTTTTCTGACTGTACTTGGTTTTGGGTTGATTCATTCAGTGTCTTGGGAAATCAGATTATTAGCTAAGAAGGAGGGTGGACAGGGAGGGGTTTGCGATTTGAGAAAACAAGATCAGTGTGAAATATTAGCCTTTGATCGTGGAGAGTGAATAGATCTTGAAAACATGGTAGGAATGACAAGAGGATTAAAAGGCCACCTGAGACTTGCCATCATGAATTTAGAGTGGAGTCAGTCAGTATAGTTATGTGTTTCATTCCTGCCAATTTCAGCTGCCTGGATGTAGGCATGAAGTAGGATGAAAATCAGATTTAGCCTGGATTACAGGTTAGCTGAAAGAGTATCAGCAAGAAATGACCAAGAAAACTTTTTGAGAATGCAAGAAAATGATGAAAGTAGAGTGAATGTCTGTGGGATTTAAGCAGAGTAAGGATAAAAAGGCATATTCAGTGGCTGAGAGGAAAAGAATCAATGGATTGGAAGTCCCAGTTGGATAGAAAGATTATAGGACATTGAAGGGTGAAGACAGGCCCTTTGCAGAAGTTTAAGGAGCTGAGAAAAATGAACCTTGAAACCTAAATTTTAATAAACTGTTCATTTTGAAAATCAGTAACATCCTTAGAATCATGGCATATGAACTACAGAAGTAAAGCTTCAAAGTTCTGGTAGCATCTGTTTAGTGAAAGAATTTAATTACCTGGATTTTTTCTCCCTAGAAATAAAGAGTTGGAAAGTGATGTTACTATAATTAATTCTGGTATAATGTGATATTTTATAGATTGGAAACATGAAGCTTTCGACTTTCAACTATGTTTAGCCCACAAAATGGCTATTTCATATTACTGAATCTGATAATACGTACCCATGTGCACACTGTATGTGTATGCACCAACACAGAAACATTACTCATACAGAAATACAATAAAGAGGCCTGGGATTATGTTTTCAGAAACAAGCTGCCTGAAAAAGTCACTTTATGAGTTTGTCTTTTGAGAAGGAAAATTAAGGCAGAGCAGGCAGGCAAGCAATGGCTTATATTTTATACCTTTATGGCTTTCCTCTATAGGCTTGTTCTCAGCAGACTCATTATCAGAAGCGAGATGCCACTGATATTTTTAATATTTTGGTTATAAATATAATACACAAGCACATTTATTTTAAAAAGATGCAGACAATATAAAAATATGTACAGCAGCATATAGAAGTTACCTTTGCCTCTTTTTTCTAAACTACCGCTTTTCTCAGAGGTAATCTGTATGAAACGCTTTCGGTATCTTTCTGTGAATTGATTGGATCCACCTGTACATCTAAATGCATATTTTCTTTTCCAGTAAATGAGAAAATAATAATATTTTTCAATGTGAATTATTCAGGTAGCGATAAATGTTACAGACCCTTCCATGCCAAAAAATACAGATAGACTTCATTTTAAGTGGCTGCACTGTATTCAATAGTATTAATATACCATAATTTACTCAATCACCTCTCTGGTTTTGAGTTTTAGATTATTAAAGCAAATGATGACAAAATAATCCTACTTTTGTGTGACAATAAGAGAGTTGAAATTATTTTTGTGTAAAATGAGTGTGAGAGTTCTGACATAGGATCCTCTCAAACTAACATTGGACAGTACGAATGCCCTCCTTCCAAAACTGCTGGAAATGATAAATGATTTATAATGATTTTGAATGTCTCTGTGTATGTGCATTTCATTTCTCATTTTATTTTTATTTTCTTTACAATTAATCATTTGTTTGAAGGCTCATATTTTTATATAATTCGTTCAGTATTACATACACTGAAATATTTTTCTCTGAATGACTGAATCTGTCATTCAGTTTTGTTATTTTTAATCATATTGCTGTTAAACACTTTGGTGTCCCCCATTACATTGCTTTAGTCCAATTCTGATCTCAGTGGTTGTGATGGACAATGTCCCACCTCAGGCTCTTCCCACTTATCTCTTGGGACTTTGTCTAAGAACATGGAATTTCTCCAACCTGTAAGTAATACCAGCCCAGAAACTAAAAGAGGGGTAATGGTTTCAAGGGCTGCTACTGGCTAATGAATGGCAGGAGTGAAATGATAAATATCCCACACTCTCTTTCAGGAAACAATCCTAAAAGCATTTTGCATATTTCTCAAAGATTCCTGAGTAATAGAGACTGCACTGCTTATAAGTATACCATTTAATGTCATATATTTCCACATTCCTTTTCTTATCTTCTTATATACTTTGTATGCTTCCATGTTTCATCTTCCATATACACTGTCTGCCTTCAAGCCTCTGGTTGTGCTTTTAAGGGTGTCTGAAGTAACATCATTTACAATAGATCTGACCTGGGGTGGATGGGATACCAGAATCGGACCATTCTACAGTCATATAGAGGCGATCACTATACTGTGGTTTGATAAGCGAGATGGTGATACCATGATGGTGATGTAAGATGATGCCTTTGGTCAGTGGGATGATGACAGACACAATCCCTAAAATTCTTTCTTGGGCTATAGTGATGAGGAACAAGTAGAAGTTGGTGAACTGGTTTAAGCAATAATATTAACAATTGAATAAGGCTGGGGATTTAGCTCATAGGCATAAGCACCCTGCCCAGCAAACGCAAGGTCCTAAGTTTGATCCCCGGTACCAAACCAAACCAAACAAAAACCACAAAAAACAGTTGTACAAAATAGGGATATTTATGAATATTGTGGGTTTTCTGGGTTTTATAAATGCCTTAAAATTCATGGGGAGATAGAAAGAATGATACACTCGTCTCTCTGAGTAGACTTTGGTCTGCCATAGCCAAAGAGAAGACTGGATAGGGCTTCCTTCTCTAAAATGACAGCAGTGCAAAGGGGACTGTGAGTCAGTCTCAGTGGTCAATCCTGTCAAAGCCAAAAACAAAGTAGGAAAGTGTTCGAACTCTTTCATTAGTATGGACACAGATGGGCTGATGTTTCTGAGAACTCTGGCCTCCTGGCTCTGCCTAAATTCCACAGCTGGTCTCTGTTGTACTCTTTCTCCTTCGCAGGGAGCAGCAGCATGCCTTTACCCTTCCCATGCAGAAGGCACATAGTCACTGTTTGATTGTCGCACATTCCGTGTTGTGTCTTGAGTGATGGGAGTTCTTAGCCTCAGTGAAATTATCCTGGCTGCTCCAAACTCTGGGATGAACTATAGATTTCTATTTACAGAATTCTAGGATTTGACTAATATTCAGGGGTAAGAAAGAGCAGAGCATGTGCATGAATGGATTGTACAAATATGAACACGGCAGAGTGTAAATGCAGAATAAAAGGCTGAGTAACTCGAGTTTCCAGGCACAGGAATAGGCTCTTATGCCAGGACAACTGAAGTCTACTTTCAGTGTTTCAGGTGTAGCTCCTTGAAGCTCAGACTTGAAGACTACTTTAGTAAATGAGTTGAAGGTGCAGAAACCGGGGATGGGATCAAAGGAGAGCAGAGAGCATTAGAAGAGACACATTATGTGAGGCCAGAAAATGTGCTTCCTTACTGAGGAATTTCACAGACCAGCTCCTGCAGTGAAGCAAGGAAGGATGGACCTGAGTGGGCTATACTACTGGGATGCTCAGTGGATGTTCTCGCCTGATGGTCAGTGCTGACAGCTGAGAAGACTGCTGTGGACCTGTGATGACCACGGTATGTTAGTGGGAATTAGAGGGCAGGAGCAGATCCCTGTACATTAGAGATGCATCAGATACAATTACCATAATAGAATGCAGGATTAGAGCAGTAACCAGGTTGCCTTAACCTACAGTGATTTCTGGCAATGACAGACTATTGTGTTTCTAGGATGAGAGAGATGGGGAGTTATCTAGGATATTTCTTGACATGTGTAATAAAAACGTAAGATAAAATAAATACTTAGGAGGGAGAAAGCTATTTTTTTAGTGCAATGAAGAGAAATTCCAGTATCTCATCTTATTTTAAAGATAGAACCAGTTCTCATACTTACACTGAATGAATTG
This sequence comes from Dolichotis patagonum, assembly GCA_004027295.1. Lineage (NCBI taxonomy): Eukaryota > Metazoa > Chordata > Mammalia > Rodentia > Caviidae > Dolichotis > Dolichotis patagonum. Next base: position 17,915 of record PVJX010014800.1, on the reverse strand, counting down.
AAAGATAGGCCAGATCATCTTGAGGATAACTTTGTAAATCATTACAAGAATATACATTAAACATACCCAAAATGTTCTCCACTGAGAGGTGAATCAATTAACCAGGTTAGTTAAATAATGGTAGAAAAAGATATTCCTGGATTCGTGGTACATTTGGGATATAAAGCTAGTATGACACTGATAGTAAACAGACCCACAATAGTACATGACCTACCAATTATGGATAATAATTGAACTTATTCTTGAAGTAAATCCAAAAGAGTCCCCAAGACTTATTTTTTAGTTTGTTAATGACATTTCAGAGATCAGCATTTCCTTTAAACTTAAGCATTACAGGGAAGTCAATGTAACATAGTCCTGTTCAGTTCCCCATACAGTTTATAAAGAAACAAATGCATATAGCATATGTTTGAAAACAACTGTAATTTTAACCAAATTGTATCAGCAAGTGCTACTGCTGCACCAGATGTGATATTTTTATTGGATCAGGAAACACTGCCTCTGGTACCTGATATATGACTATTGATCTGGTAAATGTGTTTCTTTTAATCTGTATCAGTAAACAGAATCAAAAGCAGGTGTTTTATGAGAAGAGAAACAATACACATTTACTTTCTTTCCTCAGGGTTATATCTATGAGTCTCTGCTATAATATAGTCTGCAGGCCTCTGTTAATTTTGACAGTTTGCAAAATTATTATGGTCACAATATTGATTATATCACGCTAATCCAATCTGATTGAATGAGTGTTGCCAGCACATTGAACCCTTTTCTAAAAAAATATATATGTTGGAGAGGATGTGAAATGAGCCCTATACAAATTGAAGGACTGGAAAAATTGAAGAAATTTGAAGTGCTTGAGGGGTTGGTGGAATAGTCCTTTAAGGTAAAGCACAAATTATGGCACCTTACACCATTCAATTTTTAGGAAAATGAATAGTGCTTGGCTTAATGTAATTGAGGTTATTTATATTTGGAGGATGTTCATACCATAGCTGGGATTATTTCTTGTGATGATTATTTGATTACTTGGAAGATTTCTAACTTTGTGATCCAATGAAAAAGGATTCTCCATTAGATCTAAGGTAAACTACCCTGTTCCTCAAACTATATGACCTAGCAGATCCAAGGTGCTGCATGCAGAAAGTGTTAGCGGGGAAGTTGCTATGCATTTATCTGGACATCTAGAGGAAATTGTGACTGTAGCAGAAAGAAAATACTGTTTCAAAAGCCCCTACTGGGACAAAAATGGAGCTTTTGGGGGTGACTGGGTATCTTTCTCTAAATAGCAAGAAATTGTGATCCTGGTGCTTCCCAGTGGGAAAAAAGTATGTCACATCTATCAATTCATAAGGTGAGCCTGATATGCACACAATTTATTTTAAGCTGCATGTTATTTATTAGGGATTTTGTTCCAGCTTCAAAAGGCAAGTATACCAGTATTTGACAAATGTCTTTTTGCCACATTATACCTCATGGTGCAGTCCTGTTAACTAGCTGGTGTAATAAGAGGGCATTGTTCCTAGGTCATATTAGGCTGTCTCAATATTAGACTGCTTCAACTAAGATGAGACAAATATGGAATTTTGTTGCACTACAGCCCCACCCAACAGTTACTCTAAAAGACATATGAGAGGAAATCATTCCTTCAGGCAGGACTGTGAACATTACGCCTACTTTTCTCTTTCATAGGGAAGGGAAAGTGACCTGAAGGAAAACTGTTTATTGTTTGTTGTTTAACAGTCAAGTGCAAATATGAAAGTTATGTTCTTCAAACCAAACATGGGGCCCACTGTTAGATTTTGTATGGTGTGTGAATTGAAAGTGGTTTTTATAGAACATGCTGAAAAAAGTTTTTCAAAAGATATTTCCTGATATGTAAAAATTGTAAAAAAATGAACTTCAAGTTCCAGTGTTTATAACTATTTGTTAAAGCATAGCAAAACTTATTTATTTATGTAGTCTTTGTGTCAGTTTTTGTGTTACAAAGGCAAACAAAGTTGAATGGTTGCAGAAGAGACTGTATAGATCAAGAAACCTAAAATATTTAAATGTGGCCTTTTACAGAAAAAGTTTATGCATTCCCTAGACAGGAGCTGAGGTGAAGAATTAATAGAATATTAAGGCAAAGAGATCTTTAAAAGATCCTTTGGGATGGACTTTTGGGAATAGATACAGACTTTTTGTGTCTCACCATAAATACTTGATAAAAAAAGCACTCACTGTAGAGGCTTTGAATAACCAATATGTGCACTGACGTATCTGGTGGATGACATCTAGACTTTGTACTCAGCCTACTGCTAGCCTTGAGGGTCTAGAAATTAAATATTCATGTGTATTAATCAGCTTTCTATTGTGGCAACATATCTGAGATATGCAATTTAAAAGAAGAAGTGCATACTTGGCTTGCGGTTTTGGATATTTCAGTCCATGGTTAGTTGGTCTGATTCTTGTGGTGCTTTTGGAAGGTACTATGCTATGTCAGGGAATGAATGATGGAATAAAACTGCTTATCTCATGTTAACCTGGAAACAAAGAGGGGAAAAGGAAGGATCCACTATCCTAATATCCCCATGTTGGACACATCTTCAGTGACCTAACTTCCTTCCTCTGGACCTCACCTCATAAAGATTCTACATCACCTCATAACACTAAGTACTGACAATCAAGCCTTTACCACATTGGCCTCAAGATCCAAACACCTTAACACCTGGGAATTGCAGATAAAAATTATGTGTAGACTTTCTTCTGCAGTTGTGTTATAGTTACTTTTTCTACTAAATACCTGAACTATAAGTAGTAGAACCCAATTCTGGGCTCTTAATAAAGTACACTGTTGAGCAGATCAGGTATCTACTTAGTGTCATATATAAATTTTTTCAGCATAGTGGGGGAAGTGACTTATTCTTACTAAAATTGAAATCCATTGTACGTGTGAATTTTCCAGCTCTACTGGAAATATAGAGCACTGTCCTCAGATAACACCACTACCTGAGAGGTTAAAAAATGTCAGATGTACTGCTACGAAATCCATCAGAATAAATCCTTAGACATGATAAGAGGATCTATCATCAAGCAAACAATGTGATAGAACTTTGAAATAACCTGTATAAATCTTAGCTTTGGTTGCTTGGGGATGATATCTTACATGGTTTAACTGCTATCTTTCAGGGGGCATTTAATTTGATGAAATTTTTACTGCAAGTGGCCATACTTTCAACAGTCAGAGTGTGTACTTTCAAGGTCCAAGAAGGAGTGACACCTTGTAGTGACACTTTCTAATGTGCTCTTAATGACCCACTGTAAGAATTTGTGGTGTTTTTGGTCCCCACTATTCTAGGAACTGTAGATTAGTTTCTGGTTCCTGAGCTTGCACAGGGTTACATTAAGGATTATAACTTAACTGAAATTAAGTCCATTAACGACAATTGATAATTCCTCTTTTGTGAACGAACAAAAACCCAACATTTTGAGCCTAAGGATTCTAGAATTGGTGGTAAGGAAAGTTACCACACTAACTGCTAGTGCAAAGCACTCTAGCTTATGCCACTAAATCTCCTGCATCAAGGTGACTTTAGACTGAGTCTGGCTACCAAGTAGAAAAGTTTAAGACAGAGCAGTTGTAATGTGTGACCCTATGTGGTGCAAAAGGTGGACCATGATTGACACGTCAGTGTGTAAAATCACATTCCACTGATCAGTGTCTGATTTCAATCCAAGTACAGTGAGAGGCTGTGCAAGGTAAAACTCACAGTATGAACTTAGTGTGATCTTCCTACTCTAATTTTTTCAAAATTCACAAAAACTCACTTAACACACCAGCCTCAAAAATTTAGTACTTCATTTTCCTCATCTGTTTCTTCTTCTTAGTTCTTGTTGTCTGAAACTACTTACAAAATAACACTGCACTGAAATTTAATGCAAAGCATGTGCACAAAAACCCTGTTGCAGGCTTTCCTTCCAAGCAATTTACACTGGGTGTGTCACTTAAAATGCTGGGATTTAAAGAATGTTTATATATTCAGAATGGTTATCATTTTTCCTTCTGGTTTCCATGTACTGTGTTTTGCTAAGGAAGTCCTAACTCATTTTACTATTACAAGAAAATATACCTAGAGTTTCTTTTAATACATTTATAGTTTATTTTCTGATCATTGTTCATTTATTGTTGTGGATTTTGTAAGAAGTTAGCATTATTTTTAATAAATGCATATTTATTAGCTATATTTTTGGAAAAATTCTTTCTTTGGAAGTTGATTTTGGCTATTACTCACATCATAGACATCATTTTTACATAAATTTTGTTTTGATTTATTGTTCTGTCTGAGCATCACTGCACTCACAGCTTATAGTACATTTTGATGTCTTATATTTTGATGCCTGATAGGAGCAAATTCTACTTTCAGTGTTTCATTTATATTTCTCTCACAACTACTTTGACTATTTTTATATATATTTTGTTTAATGTAAGCTTTACAACCAGCTTTTCAAACTCTATTAAGAATCTCTTTCAGACAAAGTATAATTGAATATATGGATTGACTAATAGATATATACTGTCTTGTTCAAAGTTTCTCATCCAGGAGTTAATCTAATCATATTTGTTTTGAGCTCTGTAAATATTTACTCACTTAAATTACTTTACCTACATATATTTACTATACAGTTTATTTGTATTTTGTAGTTTCTTCAAGACTTTACAATTTGTACATGAAGTCTTTTCTGTTATTGCTGATTATTGGGAAGTGTGTAGCAGATGTGATATATAAGAAAATTATTACCTTTGTAATTTGCTATATCAGGCCTTCCAATGGAAATCTCTTATTAGTTTTATGTAGCTGAAGTTTCTAGTAACATAACTATCTTATTATGTGGTGAAATTTCTTCCTTATTTTCTGTTGTTTAAATATGCAGGAAAATAGATATATGTATATCTTCATTAACATTTTATTTTCATTTGTGTATAAGTACAAAGTGAATTCTTTGGTCCAGAATAATAAATTCAGGGTTTAGGACTACTAAAAGATACAACTAATATACAAGAATAGGAATTCTCAGCTATAAAATCAAGTTGGGGAGTAGCCAGGAGTCAAAGAGAATAGGTACAGAGAGAAGTTGGATGATAGATACCAGAATCACATCCTGAGACATAAATCAAGGGTCAGCAAGGGTCAAATAGCAAGAGCTGAAAATTCACCAATACTTTCTGTGGCAGATTGTTCGCCTGGGAAGGCTGATGTTAGATGATCAGAGATGGGATGTGCTGGCTGTGAACTAAGGCAAGCTAGATTCATAGCAATGGGACCTTGCAAGAAGGAGAAGGATAAGTGTCCAAGTGAAACTTCCAGACTGCTCCCTTCCTTTATAGGAATTGGAGGGAAGTGCTTGTTTGTCCTGGCCATCCTAGTATCTATAAGCAAATGGTGTAAAAATTCTTCATTTTTCCTTTCCACATCTGTGAAGAGCATATGTAGCAAGGCTACACAATATTGTTACTGAGTGGCTGTGTGCTGGATATAAAAGGCTATTAATAATAAGTGGAAACCATTCAGATATACTTCTTATCACTGGTAATTATCATTTTGAGAAAAAGATGAAATAATTCATGATCTTCCCACAAAGATAATGTTTTTGAGAAGTGGAGGAATATAGTTATTAACTTCTCTACTTCTCCTTTGATCTTTAAATATAATTACATAAAGTAGCTGAAGAAAATATTTAAAATGTTCATTTTTCCAGATAGTAAATGTTAACATTTAAATGATGCTTTTATAAAAATGACTATACTTGTTTATGTATTGCAAGCATCAATTATATTATAAGCAATATACTTATGTATTTGTTGAAAGCATAAAGATAGATATTAATTGATCAGGAGGATTCATACATATAGTTAAAATGGGAAGAATAAGTTAGCATCAATCATATAAATTAAATTGAGTATAAATAAATGTGTGAAATAATGAGTGCATTTTCTGACAGGGCAATGTAGTTCAAGACTCTGGGAAAAGTGCTATCAGCCCCATTAAGTATGAAATAAGAGATGGCTTTAGTCACCCTTGACAGAAGAAAAACTACCAGTTAAAGCCAATTGCAAAGAAAATTTAAAAGTAGAAACATGCATGTAATGAATGATCAGTGAAAAACATTGTACTGAGCGGGTGATATGCTTTTCTTTAAAAACCAGAGTGATAATAGTAGTGATACTTGTATTTAGTATTAAAAAGAATCTAACCCTAATGGAAAAGACTAGAAAATAGAATATTGAAGAGTACACACATAAAACTTCCTGTTTTATTAGATGGTTGACTTGTAAGTTAAGTATGAATGAAAAAAAGGGAAATGCATAAAAGTATTGATACTGTAGAATGTTAAAATTATAAGTACAATTTAATGGGAATGAAATTTTAGGGGAAAATTTGACATTCAAACATTAACAGTGAGTCATTTTTATTAACTGTAGCATTATAAACACCACCATGAGCAATTATGCTTCATTGATCACTTTACAGCTCTGGGCAAAAAGTCTTATTTATACATAATGTTATGCAAATCAGTATGCTACCAGTAAAAGAAAATTTGAAGTAAGAGATAAGTCAAGTTATAACATTAATCCTTAATATACTGATTTTTCTTTGGCCTAGTCAAAAAACTTTATATAATACATTTTCCGGTAGGGAATTCATTTTGTGTGTGTGTGTGTGTGTGTGTGTGTGTGTGTGTTCTTAAATCAGAAAGTGATAAAACATACAGTGCTTTAATGTTAAAACCAGACCCAAAACTAATGAATAATGTTCAAGTTTAGTACTTGTAGCAGAGATTCAAATTTCTTCTGAAAAGATAGACTTGAAATGACTAACATCTATGAATAATTAGCTTTTCCACAGCACAGTAATTGCAGGAATTCTCATGTATGAGCAGTAACTGTTTCCAGTTCTGACAAAGTGACATATTCATAATTGGTCATGAATTGCAATTCACTTCTACAAGAATTTGTCTTCAGGGAAAATGGTAAAGGCTACTTTCCTTCTCTCAAAAGTGTTTCATAGTTATGATAGCTTGGTTGCAATCTATGCAGAAATGACAAGTCTTGTTTTATTTTGCTTTTACCTTTTAGTTTTATTGAAGTTCCATCAGCACTGGGAAAAATATTTTACTACAGAAGATTTTATGGATTTAAATGAAAACAGTGAGGTATAAGCTCCCAAGTCTTTTTATTAGCTTTATTAAACAGAGGGATTGCAATTGTTCTGCTGATCACTTGGCTACTATCAGTAAATGAATGAGAAAGACTACTTCATCCTCTAAAACTGGGCCATCACCTGAAATGGCACTTTTCTTTTTTTGGTAATGGAAATTGAACTCACAACACTGCCTGTGCTAGGCAGGAACTGTGCTGCTGAGCTATACCCCCTGCTGCCATGGGAAATTTCAACAGATAATGTATATTCTCAAGTGCCTCGTGTTTTCTCAGATTATTTTCTTATAATTACTATGTATCTTATTAAACAATTTTTAAACTTCTACCAATAGGTGCATGATCAGTACTTAGAAATGTGTAAATTATCTCAATGTAGTGCTAGCAAAATGATGAGTACATGACTGAAAATGACAAATCATGGCAACACAATGCCACGAAATTCTTCAGAACATTTTAGCAGCATTTTATCAGTACTTTATATGAAAATGATGATGTAATGCTTTCTTCTCTGGAAGTGTGAAAATGGCAATCAAGAAAATGCTTTGCAAATTAATGGCAGTACTGGAATTAGAAATAAGTCACTCACTCATGTACTATGGATATAAGCAGAAAAAAAGTAATGAAAAATACCCTATGTATTCATAATTCTATAGTTATATTCCTCTACATCATTTCTTTTAGGGTATAGCGCTCCTGAGGAATGGATTACATTCACTTTCTGCATGGTAGGTCTTCTCCATGCAGTCGCCTCAGACTCACTGACTGATTCCTCCTGGAAAACCCCTCACAGACAACCCAGTGTAATGCTTGACCAGGTTTCTGGGTGTTTGTTCCACCTGTCATGATGTAACTATCTTGGAAACAACAGACAACGTACTAATTTCTTAGCCCAAATTTTGTTTTCTACCACTCATACCTAGTCTTCATTTTTTCAATGAGAAGCATAGTTTTCATGATTCTGACTTTCAGAATTCCAATATTTTGGATTTTAATATTTTGGGATTGTGATTTTCAGGATTTTAGACGTTTGTGATATTTAGATTTTAGGTTTGCTTTAGATGTGATTTAGATTTTTAGATTTTAGGTTTGCTTTAGATGTGAAAGGTAGTAATAAATTGGGATTTCTACATTTCTACATCATTATATCTCTCAGGTTGATGGTTGTCACTCCTCGATTTTATGTGCTTTGTCAATATTTTTTGAAATAAAAAGATATGATAATATAATTTTAATTAAGTGCAGAACGAAAATAAAATAGTATAGAATTTATATTTTCCAAAGATAGAGAAATAACTAAATATACAGTAAGCTGTGTGTGAATAAGCTGATTAATTCTCCCATTTGTTTCATGGACATTTTCAATTAGCAGAGAACCATAGATGTCTTTGTAAAGCAAATTCCATTTCAAAATTAATCTACTTGTTAGGGCCTATTTGTATTATAAAGAAATTATAGGATAAATCTTTTGTTCAGTAAGTTTGGCATTTGCGTTTTGTTTTAGTAATAATGCTATGTTTATGTAACAATTTTGATATGTTGCTGACCACTTCTTAACCAAGAACTCCACTCTTCCTTCTGTCCCAGCATTTGGTTTCACATTCACGACTATATCAGGGCTCAGTGGCCACTGGAAGGGGTAGCAACCTGACTTTCATATATTTAAGGACATTATGGCTATGACTAAGTTGATATATCCTAAAATTAAAATGCTAATTTTTTTTATTTTAAAGGTAGTAGAAATACAACAGAACAAGATGGAACAAAACCAATTGAGACAGTGCAGTGAATTTGGTACAGAACTTCACAGCAGGTTACTGGGATAACAGTAATAGATACCATAGTATATCTCATTATCTTCACAATAGTTGTCTAGTTAATTAAGTATAGCAAAATCAAACCAAAGACAGAACATTATAAAATCAATCAAAAGAGAATATTGAATAAAGCAAATAATCATAGTGAAACAAAACTGAAAACAACACTTGCTTTCAAAGAGAAGATAGAAGAGACCCCTCATATTTGCTATGTTGCACACAGTCATCCTGCCAAAAGATGCTCAGACCTCTCTTCCCAAGCCCGTGCACCAGTAGGCTCAAGAGACACTACTGGGTCTCCTCTTGGCTCACACCAGAGGAAGGCGCTTACCAAGAGGGCGGGTGAATTGCTTCTTTGTGCAGGCTCCTGAGTTCCACCATGGCCGTGGCCGGATCTCTTGGTGTTGTTTTCCTCAAAATGCTAATGTTCTTCAGAAACTATTATATTCTTTTGGAATTATGTTTATCAAGGTATCATCCCTGAGAAAAACAAAAGTCATTGTGCACCATGTCTCTGAAACGTCCATTTATGTTCCCAAGACTCTTGCCAAATCAAGGGGACATTGTAAACAGACAGGAATTGGAATAGTCATATGGATATTTTTTAAAGGATACTGGGAACTGGGAAATTAATGCTTAGGAACTGCCGTCCTGCCTGTATTCTAAAGCAGCCATTTGTTGGAATACTGGTCATACAATGAAACACAAAAAGCTAATGATCACCCTTCAGTAGTTTAACCATGAAAACTCTTCCTTGCAATAACTGGAATATGGAGTGCTACAGTTCAGCTAGACACCATTGGACACTTTGAGTGATTTCTATGTCTGGCCCACCATCCCTGGACTAACTAGGCCAGGTTAACTAGGCCAGGTCACTGCCACTGGACTCTATTCTCTTCTGCTGGTAAAACTTCATTAGCTTTATCTTTTCCTGTTATACAGTATCTTAATAAATCTCATCTCTCACAAACCATTCCTGGGTGATTTCTTTTGGTACTATTCTGTACATTTTTATTTTGGTTATTTAATTAAAGTTATATTATATCTTTTTGTTTCAAAAATAATGACAAAGAACACATATAATCGATCATTAACCTGAGAGATACAGTGATGTAATACCAAATGTTGAAATCTCAAAATATTGCTACCCTTAACATCTGAAACAAACCATGAAAAGCTAAAATTGCAAACATCTATTGCCCAAACATACCTGGAATATGGACAAATTACTCAGTTTTTAAAACTTTATTATTTTCAAAATAATTTATAATTGGCAGTCATTTTTTAAAACTGTCTTGGCTTTTAGTCAACTCAGACTCTTAATTTTTTATCACAGTCACTGCATGATGTAACAGAGTAATTATAATTGGCTAATGAGAGGAGAGGCAAATTTGACCTATGAATGAGGTATTTTAAGTCAGGGGAATTCCAAAGAGTTCCACAAGGAATTTTTAATGACATATTTAACATTTTTGATTCAGGAAGATTTATTTTGTTGGACTTAACAGGTCTGTGCCTTATTAGTTGCTACCATATTCACATGTCAATTCAGTTTTTTGAGTATCCACTTGCCTCATGGTTCATTGGTAGTAAATGCAGCGATAGAGATTTCAGCCAATTAACATGAGGTTAAAAGACCCACCTAAGGTGAAGCATGCAAGGTATTTGGTAAGATATTTCCTTGTGTTACAATGTGGACATGCTAAAAGAGTCAATGATATACTTATTTTTTTAAAATTTACATTTAAATTTTTTAGGAATAATTTTCTCCCAACCTTTTAGTCATTTTAAATGTTCTAGAATGTATTTAAATATTTTGAACAGAACTGGGTTAGGAAAAAGGTCTTCAGTTTTTTTTTCTTTCAGCCAAAAATAAAAGACTGAGGCCAAAGAGTAAAGGACAATGGTTTAGACTTTAAATGGAAAGAGAACAGAGACAAAGAGAAAATGATCCGGCATTATTTGCTCACATCAATGCAGTAATTAAACTCTGCAGTATCATTAGATATGATAACAATAATTTGTAGCCTTTCATGGTGTTTCACATGCTAGGCATACATCACGGACCCTTAATATTTCTCATTGTTACTTTTTTTCTGAGGAAATAATGATATTCAATTGCCACAAAATGGAGAGATGCACAACACAAATTTGGATTCTTTTTTCCAATGGGAAAAAGATTGAATGTTTTATGCCTTTTAACCATCTACAAAGTGTATGGCAGCAATAAATACTAAAAGTTTACTGAGGTAAATATTTCTTAAAGTTCAGTATTTAAGCATTGAATTAATGTTCCTACCAACCCAGTGGCTGACCTATCATTTATTATTGTAGTACTTAATCAAACCAAGAGTATTCCAGCTTTTGATTGTCAGAAATCCCACATTAATCAGCTCCAATTTTCTAAGCCTGTGGTTAGTGTAAAGGAAATCCTCTGAATGAATATTTTGGAAATTCAGTGTTCATAGTAGGAAATGAGAAATATCTTAAATAGTTGAGTGTTGTTTTTAAATCAATATAATGGTCAACCTTGATGGATAACTGTATTTATTTTTGTTCTTGGTCATTTGATTAAAATTAAAATCTAATTTTTGTTTAATTTCCAGTAATTTAGGGACTATTCTAATAACTAAGTTAGAATTTTTCCTTGAATGTGTAAGTGAAGCACAGCAAATAAACAATTTATTTCAAATTTAATTTCCAGACACAAGGGTTCAATAAATAGAGTTTGATTCTTTAGCACAGTACTATGAGATTTTGCAAATTTATCAGATGACAGATTTCAGGAGTGCTTTAAAGAGTTGATTCAGAAATACCAAAGGACATGAAGCAAGAGTGCAATGTGTTACATATTTCACAGGATTTAAATATAGTGTAAAAGTTATGAAAGTTCATGTAGCTAATTTTACAAACCCTAATACTGCTTTGGGTAATGCTTAGGTGAGATTTTTGTTCATGCTGCACAACAGATTTCATTGTTTGGCTTTATTTCTAATCCAAGTAATCTTCTCTTGAAGGTTAAGCAAGCAAACTAGTACAGAAATATTAGAGCTGCTCCAGTGTAATCTAATTCTTTTATTAGCAGCACAGTAAAGACTACATTTAACTATATGTCAAGATTTCTATTTTATATTGATAAACTATCTAAAATCTTGTAAAAAGTGTCAAATTCTTTTGCACAGTTGAATAAAGAGGTGACAGTGTCTTCTTTCAAAATAAAACTTTAATTGCATAGACGTTGCTCATAAATAAATCTACCACAACCACTAAAGTCTTTTAAATTCAGAATGTAATCTAACGAGCAGTATGTTTACCTGCTAAATAAGGAGACGGACTGGGAGTGTGGAGCACAACACCAGAAATATACTTACTGGTGTCTGTCTGGTTGAGACTTTCAGAATCTGGTAGATAAAATCCTTACTCCTCAAGTGGTTTTTGCTTTCCTCAACAGGTATGTTTCATTCCCACTTGCTGCTTTGCAATTGGATGGATTTCAGCTTATTCTTGTATTTTTGAGTGTAACCTACTAAGATGAACATCCATGCATCCTTCTGCCTTGCTCCTAATTATATTTTTAAAAAATATATGCACATAGAACTGTAACTGGATGGAGACAGCTGATTGTAGTGCTGGGAGAGTTGGTGTCAGACTGGATTTCACTAAGTTCAAAGAGGATTTGGGGACTAACTAAATGTAGGAGGTAGTAGTTCAATTTTCAGGATTGTGTAAGAGGAAGATGTTTAGTGAGATGGAGCACACAGAAGGAGGAGAACAGAAGGGTGTGATTCGAGCATGAATTCGAATCAAGGAAGCACTGAAGAATTCAAGTAGAGATTTCATAATCTCTCAATGTGCAGTAAGGAAAAGGGTACACAAAATATCTCCATTAAAACAATGAGTAGAAGAAAATAACAAAAAAAGGAAGGAATAGGAGGACAGAATGCTTGACACTCTGAAGCAGAAGTTAGTAAGAATGAAACATTCTAAAACAACGAAGAACTATTCAGAAGAACCTGGTCTGTGTCCTACTTCCTCCTAGAATAAAGTGAGCTAACCAGTGATGGCTAAGTTGTACAAAGGCTGGGTGCAGCATTCTAGAGGTCCTTCCCTGTGTTGTGCAATGAGGCACACCCAGACATGACTCTTGGCCCTGGGCAGCTTTCTTGAGCTTGGGGGAACAGTTTGCCACCTTAGCTTCTGTCTATTCACATTGTCTGTCTGATGTGCTGCTTGAGTATTTTGTCTTACCACATTCATGTAGTTGGTAGAAATTTTGCAGAACACCTGAGAAATGTCCTGAGAGCCAGACTGGTCATTGCTCACAGAACTTGCCCAAATACAAAGTCTTTCACAGTCTGCCTCTCCCTAACTTTTGGGTGTATTTTTTGGAAATGTTGCACATCCATTACAGTAAAATAAACTCTTGTTTTTTTCTTTATTTTCTTTTTTTTTTTTTAAATCACATACCATCACTTTTATTCATTTGGTGACTGGCTCGGGATTTTGTTTTCACTTCTTGCTGGAAGAATCAAGACTGATTAATATGTTGTTTGCTCTCAAGTCCATTATGGTACCTGGCCTGAAAAGAGACTATTGTACTTAATAGGGATGTTATTTGAAATATTTGAAAACAAATTTCTCATTATATTGGAGAATTACCACTTATGGCATTTCATCTATTATCCATTTTTGGTAACAAATAGAATCTGGGAGGGCCAAAGTATTTGTAATTTTTAACATTGTAAAGTTGAGATAATAGTGTCTATCTTGGGGTGGTTATGACTGTTGAAAAGCTCTTTATGAAAAGGGACTTCGCCAACTATTGATATATATCACAGTCCAAAATATAATAGATAATGATGAAGTTTGTTTTCTCTTTGCAATTAGGACTTCAAAATTTGTCAATATATTTATCTATTTCAAAGGATAAAAGTTTAAATATCAATGAAATGTGGGAGAAATTATAGTAATCAATTCACTATCAGAAAGATAACAGAGTTCCCAATAATCTGGATACTTGAGGCATTATCATTTTTTAAGGTTTTTGGGTACTCAATCTAAGATTTATAATTTTTTCTACATTAACTTCACTGAGATGGTGAGGTTTTTCATTTTTCAGACAATAGCCTCTTAAATAAATGCCTAGCACAGGATTAAAATAAATGATAGTGAAAAAATACTTAGACATATAGCTTCACACTATAAAAGTTAACATTTCTAACTGAAATTGTCTTCCATAGGAGTAAGAAGGAAACAATTTAGATAATTCAGTAATATTATTTTCCTTTGAACTTGCAGGTTGCTTTATTTGAAGATCTTTTTACACAGCAATATGAACGTTATTCATGGTATAAAACATTAGTTTATGAAATTTCAAAGTATTTTGAGTATATTTTCTTCAACTTTATGTAATAGACTAATCTTTCCTTCCTTCCTTTCTTTCTTTCTTTCTTTCTTTCTTTCTTTCTTTCTTTCTTTCTTTCTTTCTTTCTTTCTTTCTCTTTCTTTCTTTCTTTCTTTCTTTCTTTCTTTCTTTCTTTCTTTCTTTCTTTCTTTCTTTCTTTCTTTCTTTTCTTTCTTTGATACCAGGATTCAACTTACAACCTCATACCTACCAGGCAAGTGCTTGAACCACTGGGCTAAATCCTTGGCCCTGACTGTAATATTTCTTAATCACACATTATAATCCACTGTTAGTAGTATGATTTCTCATCATTATTGTCTAAGGGAACTAGCACACATTTGTGGTAATTCTTTTTTAAGTTATTTATTACAAGATGTTGAGCTTGCAGCGTTGATAGCTTAATTGAAAAATTGTATTTCCATTACATGCAAGAAAATTTATCAAAATGATTTTAATTTACCAAATTTGTATTGAAAAATATCTTTAGAACAGAATTTTTGTTGAATACATGAGCTGTGAGCTGATAAACCTGCCTCTGTAGCTGGGATGCTAAAATTAGAACAAATGGAAGCCAATTTACTTTGATGGTTTTGAAAGGATAAATCTAATAAAAAACCTTTCAGCAAAGAAGAATATTTTTTGATAAAGAACATTTAGCTAAGATGGTTTTATAATTACCAGTGGAAATTAGGAAGAAAGTAAGCACGTGCTATCTGGATTGTTCTGACTTTGTGGTCCTTGGAGTGTTGTAGAAATTGCTTACGAAAATTTATCTTTGCCATGGTGAATCTGTTATTGCAACACCTGAAGAGCCTCGAGTATTCTGTTATTAACTAAACTGAAAGTGCCACTGTGATTCAAGCAATAATCGCTAGACTATGGAACAAAATTAACTGCTGCTGATTTAGAACGAGTCACAAGAGAAAGCGATCTGTGCAGAAAAAGAGGCCTGCTATCTTTTAGAGCGGGGTGCATGTTTTCATATGTCAGAATTGGGTTCCCACTAAAGGAGACAGAATGGAGTTCTTCATATGATGCATGGGTGTCACTCATGCCCTGTGCCACACAATCCAGTGAACCAACCTTAGAAATCAGCTTGCCAGGTAATTTTAATTTTATGTTTTATGATTTTTTGGTTAGTTACAAAGAATTTCCATTATTCCAAAAGAGAAGAGAGCAAGAGAGGTTCTTAATTGTTATTCAAAAGGGTTTTCTATTCATGTAAGCATTTTTTAAGCAAACAAAATACATCTAGCAAGTGTATGATACTTAAAAAGATCCTCCTAACAGTCGAAAATACTTTTTTTTTATTTTGGTATTTTAATTCCATGTTTTCCTTCCTCTGGCACACTAAACACACACAACTGGAGACTAACACACACACACACACGTGAACTTCTAAACTTGAAGGTTTAAAAATATACTTTGACAGTGATATGTATCATTGCCCATCGACAGTACTACAAAACAAAATGCCATAAACCGGATAGATTACAAATGACAGCACCTTATTTCATGTTGCTCTAGAGGCTGGGCAGTCCAAGATCAAGACTTCAACAGACTTGGTGTCTGGTGAAGGCCCATTTCCTGATTCATGTATGCTGCCTCCTCCCTGCATTCTCACATGGGCTCGGGACAAGGTAGCTCTCTGAGGCATCTCGAGGTAGTCATGATCTCCATGAGACTAAGTCCTCATGACTGGATCTCTTCCTAAAAAAAAAACCTCCCCACCTTCCAAAACTATCATCTTGGTAATTACGTTTTTACATACAAATTCTAAGTAACACACGACATCCATACTACATTATTGGAAAAAGTTTATGACCAGCAATGGTACAAGAGGTGATCAAAGTATACAGTGAGTGTTTCAATAACAAATATTACAGTAAAGGACACTACCACTAAATACCCTTCAAAGTAATTTCCCTCTGACACTCTCTCTGTCTCTGTCTCTCATAGAGTTTATTAACAGAATTAAAAGTACACACTCAAAGAAAATAGAGTGTGGGCCCTCGGAGCTGTGCTCTAGACTGGAGTTGGGGATATTTGTGCATTTGGAAAGCAGAAATTTGTGAATCTATAGAAAGTTTGGGTTTGGTGTATAAGAGAAAAGCAATAGTTTACTCTCAGGTAGAAAGAAAATGGCTCATTTAACTGGTAAAAGAATGGACCATTTTACAGAGAAAGTCATGTTTTGTTTTTGTTTTTTAAATGGATCGTCTAAAATGTTTTTCCTAAAATCATTCTCTGGAAACTTGGCATCTGTTTCTTTATCTTCAGGTTAGATTTCTACTGTTTACTTATGAACTTAGCTAATTTATTGGCTTATAGTATCTTTTTTTAGTATCTTTAATGATTTGGAGTATAAGCCTGGAAAGAAAGAGAAAAATGAACAAGCACACAAACAAACAAACAAACAAACCCTCAAAAAACAAGCCCAAGTAGCATGAGCAAGTTTGTAGAGTACAGGTATGGATAACTTTACATAACCTCGTATTTCAAAATTTCAGAATTACTAAAAACAGAATTTATGAATTTGAATTTTCTTTGTCTCTTTCCTACTTTATTTCATCTATTCTTCCTTTTTCCTAATCCCATTCTCCAGATTGTCATCCTTTATTTTTAAAGCATACAGAGGGGCCAAAACTTTATCTTTTCATGGCTTCAGAGGTCCTATTTTGTGACTGTCTTTAAGTAACGTGATAAAAACATAGTAAATACTGCTGCCTTTGGCCCTCTAACAGAAAGGCAAGCTTGTAAAAACATTGTGATATGTCTTTTTCTACCTTACTCATCAGTTTTGGCTCCAAATGACTTCTAGCTTTTTCCCAAAATGAAAATGGCCATGAAAGGTAAATTTTGAATCTATTCCTGGCATTAAGGTTTCCATGAATAAACACATAACTAAAGACACTCACTAAAGAGGACTTCCAAAAGTGCTTCCCAAAGTGGCAAGAATGATGGTTCAAGGGTGTTTGAAGTGAGGGAGAGTATTTTGAGAGGGACTAATGACAAAGTATCTTTTACTGTATTAATTTTAAAATTTTAGTATTCATTGTATTTAAAAAAATCTTACTACTTGTATTGTTAGTCTGAAAGTTTAAGGAGCTCTTCATAACGTTTAGAAGGATGGCTAAGAGAATGTGAGCATGCTATGGAAGAGTGCTAGCTGTGAGCCCCAAGCATCACTTTTATCAAATAAATTTTAAAGCTCTGGTAAGTTCAAGTTACTCTCTGTGACCTTTCCAGTGTCTGTGGGATTCACTTGGATTCTTCCTAAAACACAACTGAATTTAGCAAGTCGTTCTCATTTCTTTGTCCTCTGATGAGTGAAGCATGAACTAATGACCATATAGAAAATATTTTGAAACTCTACCAAGCAGAAACTTTCTTTCAAATAGAATTGCATGTCTTTCTGTGTAAAATACTTCTTTGTCTCCACAGTGCTATTTAAATAAACTACACATGCTCACTAAATTCTATAAAACCAGAACTT
>PVJX010014799.1:0-44029 GCA_004027295.1 Dolichotis patagonum | reverse complement strand
ATCTGAGCAGGATGAGGAGGGCATTTCAGGTCTTCAAGACCAGACATTAGGGAAGCCAAGAATGGCTGTCATAGTGTCTCTCATTCTCCTCAAAACAGCTGTCCATACCTTCATGTGTGTTGAACTTAAACAAGGCAAAGCAAGCTAAGATCACTTTGAACAAAAAGTGATAGTTTTGCTGGACTTCACATCATGACATCATGGAGTCAGCACTGGGTATTGTAGTGTCTCTTTTTCTTAAAAGTAGTTGTTCATTTCAACAAGTGTTATATAGTTGGTTCTTGTAAACTGTTTATAAGCTCTACACATGCATGAGACTCTACTTGTATATCTATCATTTCTGTATTAGCAGGAAAAACAAAACAAAGCAAGATAAAACAATTCCTAGAAAAGCATGAGGCAGAAAAGTCACATAAAACCACAGTACAAGGTGATCTACAATGGTTACCATGGTATCTCAGCAGTGTATAACAACATTAATAAAAATGAAGCATTGGAGATATTATAAGACTTCAAAAGCAAGTAATAATCAAACCAGAGTGGGTATCTTAGTGAATCTTGTCATCTTCAGTATAGTTGCCTCTACACTTAGACTTGATGCTATCCATCATAACAGATTTAAATAAAATCAGTCAATACAAAGTGGCAATCTAACAAACCAGATTCAAATAAGATCAGTCATAATAAGACAGTGTAAGTTATAAAGGGCTTCAGATTAAGTTGATAGGAAAATTAGGGATGATTACCATAATATGTCCTCTTATTTTTGGGATAGCTGACCATATGATGGCTGGAGTCTTAAGGAAGTCGCTTCGTTTGTATTGTTTTTAGTATTGTTTGTCTTTTATATGTACCCAGAAATAGACAAATTAATAGCCCGAATAGAAGACTTTAACACATTTCTCGGTAACTTTTTGTTCATTTGTTGTAAAACAGGATCTTATGTAAAACAAGATCTTATGTAAAACAGGCAGTTCAGGCTGGCCTTGAGCTCATTATTATAACCTAAGCTGGCCTCTTTCTCATAGTGATCCTCCTGCCTCAGCCTTCCTCCCCAGTGCTGGTATTACAGGCACGTGCCACCACCATGCCTGGTTTTCTCAGTGATGTAAAGCAAACTGGCAAGACAGTTGTTAAGCAAATAAGTTAAGAAAGGTGTTGAGTATACAAGAATAACATGATTATCAATGCCTAATGTATACAAAAAATTGCATTAAATCACAATAGAATTATTTTGAAGTGCACGTGTGGAATTCGCCAAAACCAATATTATGGGGCCATGAAGTAAGTTTCAAAGAATTTCCAAAGACTGAAATAATAGTATGGTGTGGTCTTTTAACCCACGTGAAATTTCTTTTGTACAGTAAATCCCTAATTTAAGAATGAGTTCCATTCCAAAATTATTCATAAGATGATTTTATTAGTAAACCCACAAAGTAACTCTTACACAGTATACCTGGGAAAGTTTGCCACCCAAATGTTTGTAAGTCGGGGACTTACTATAACACAATTCTTTTTTCTTTTTATTTGAAAATAATTTCAAGTTTAAAAAAAATTGTAAAAATGAAAACAGGACAAAGTGTGCTCAGGTATCTATGACCCAGATTGGCATAGTGTGAACAGCTTACCTTTATTCACTTTCTCATTCTCTCCTTCCTTGCCTTTCTTCCTCCCCTCTTAGCCCTAACAGGCCCTATTCACACACGCATGCACACACAGAGCTTCTTCATGCAGCATGACCCAGTGGGTTTGGGAGTATTTATTACCCATCAGGATTGAGGATATTTGTTACTATAGTTATTGTTAATTTGATATTTGTTATTATTAGCATTGGGGCTATTTGTTATCAAGCAGTGTTGAGTGAGCCCAGATTTTGCTAGGGCTTTTGGGTACTTCAAAGCCATCTGCCTCCTGCATTCTCCATGACTCTCGTGTCCCCAAAGGGGCAGTTCTTGCCTTCCTAGAAAAATCTTTTTTTTTTTTTTGTACCAGGAATTGAACTCATGACCTCGCGCTTGCCAGGCAGGCGCTTACACCGCTGAGCCAAATCTCTGGCAGTTCTTGCCTTCCTGTTGCAGGTAGAGAGCAAACAGAGAATTAACTTATTGCTGGCTGGAATTTCCCAGGTGGGTGTGAAAGAGATGATTCAGGGGTCTGCAAGGGTGTTGTTGGAGTGGGAAAGGGGAAAGTGGCAGATTGCCAGAAAGAAGCTCCCAAGGGACTGGGGCACTGCAGTGGCCCCCATAATAAGCAGCAGCCCCAGTGATCCCTGAGTTAGGGCCTGGTGGTGCCAGGGCCCCATGGACACCTCCCCTGCGGCTACTGATGAGTGTCTGTCGTATCTCGGCCCTCCTGGACTTTCCTCCTCCGGCTCCTCTTCCCTCTCTGCCTCTCTGACGGCCGGCTCCGGCTGTGGTTGGTTATAGGCTGTGTCCTCAGTTCTGGGCTTGGCACATTGTGAACCTAAACCAACCAAAAGGCATGGATGCTGGGACGGGCGAATGGATCTGAGTCTAAAGCATCCTCGTGGTGTCCGTCTCGTCTTCCCAAAGGTAGAAAGGGAGACAGGCTCTGATGGCTGAGGCTGCTACAAGATCCAGAGAGCAAGAGGGCACAGCTGGGAGGAAGGCCCAGAGTCCCCGCTCTGTGACCTGTGGCCAGGGCTGGGGTGGGGAACCCCCACCACCACCACCACTGGCTACACTGCAGGGAGCAGTAGAACCCAGCAGCCAGGGGTGACCACCCCGGGACATTTGGCAGCCTGTTAACTTAATCCTGTCCGGCTGAGGTGAGCCTCTGTCACCTCCTTTGCCCTTCCAAGATGATCAGGGCTTCTGGGGAAACAGCTGGGCCAGCCCAGCTGTATTTCCCTCCTCGCCCTCCTCTCCACCCGTGCCTCCACCCCAGCAAGGAAAAGGACAATTAGAAGAAAATCCAGAGGGGAGCGGCAGTTTTACAAGGCATGGCTGGGACTGCCCTGGGTGGGGGGAGGCCCCTGAGGAAACCCCAGTAAATGGATGTTTATTTTAATGGGAGGTGAAGAGGTGGCGAGACCAAGCCTGGGGGCGGGAGGGGGAAGGGAGGAAAGCAGGCAGGGTCTGTGCTCACAGATGGGCCTTTGTGGGCGTTGGGGCCCGCCTGGCCAGCCAGGAAGCAGCTGGGACCTGGAGGCAGACGGCAGAGGCAGAGGTGCTGATACAGGGGCTATTAGCTCCCTTACCCTCCTAGCAGCACGTTCACACCTCCCAACCTGGCCTGCTGCCTTGTCTGCCCATTCATTCATTCATTCATTCAGCACGAGCTTATAGCTCCTCCTCTGTGGCCAGCCCTGTGCTGGGTCCTGAGGATTCGTGGTGAATAAAAACATTACAGATCTCTGCCGCCTAAAATGTGCCGCGTGGAGGGCAAGGTTGAAGATATGGGTGAACACACAGGATGTCCGAGAGGGACAGACACACTCTGATCACAACCGACTTGATGTTTTGCATCACTGCAACCCAAGAGGAGCGACCTGTAGGCGACACTACTTTCTCCCCTCTGTGGCATGCAAGGTGGCTCCATGATTGCCCCAGCCTTGCCAACAGCAGTAAGGGGACCACCAGGAGAGGCTGCCACTCTTGGCAGCAAGGACAAGCCAGTTGGCGTGGAGCCAGGGCCTGGCCCAACCCACCTAGGGGTGAGTGAGGGGGACAGGGAGGAAAATGGGCCCCCTCCGGTCACTCAGGACCTAGTCTGCTCTGTCCAGGGCCCAGCAGGAGCTCCTTCTTTGGCTCAGAGTTTTCAGTCTTGGTAAGTGTGTTACCTGTCTTGGAAGGGCCCAGGACTGGTCATGTCTCTGCTGGGGCCACTGACCCTGCTCAGAGCCCTGGCCCACGTGGACAGGTGGTCCAGTCACCTCTGTGTTGCTCTCCTGATCCATGGGAGAGGAGGTTAACCATGATGGTCCTACAGGCTATTTGGGATCTAAGCTGCAGTTTTCATCTGGATGGGACACTCTGGGACATGCTACAGTGGCCTCTCCTGATGGACAGAGAAACCAGAGGGGGTGCTTTTCATGAAAATCTTTTCTCAGCTTTCGAAGTTGTGTAGTACCAGGCTTAACAGTATTGGTAAGAGTTTTAAACTTACACCCTCCTCCATTCCCGCTCTTTCTTGCAACTGCCTGAGTTGGCTAAAGAAGGTAGAGGTATCAATTGGGTCCTCGAGCCTGTCTGTCTGTCTGTCTGTCTGTGTGTCTAGTGGTCCTCGAGCCTGTCTGTCTGTCTGTCTGTCTGTGTGTCTAGTGGTGACTCTGTGCCCTGCAGAGGCAGCAGGAGCCCCCACCCTATGCATCCACTCTGCAGAGGTGCAGGGCCTTGAGGGACAGAAACCCTCCCACCTACAGGAGTGCAAGTGGGACACATGGACACACGCATGTGTATCAACACAACATAAACACATATATGCACACAGAAGCACTAGACACACAGATACACAATGCACACAGAGTCACATGCACACACACATATGCACATGCAAACTCACATACACACAAGTATGTACACACACATGTACACACTGATACACATACACCCGTGTACATTCAGAGGCATGCACAGACATACACAAGGATGCATGCACACAGAGACCATATGCACACCCATACATGCATACACAGATACACTCCTGTTGGTCCTCTGGGGCACGCTATGCTGCCTTAGCCAGCGACTGGGACATATTTGCTAAATAATAAATGAGCGCAAACTCTCAGATCCAGGAAACCAGAGAACCGGGCTGGGCCGGCCTGTCTGCAGTGGCCCTGCCGCCCAGCTGCCTGCAGCTGGCTCCTGGGGAAACACAGCATGGAGCAAGGCGTGGGCAGGAAAAACTGCTGAGCTGGTAGCCGTCACCTCCTTGGGACTGGCAGATGGGATTGCTGCCCCCTCACCCCTTAGGAGTCTCCAGGGAGCAGGAGAAAGTGAAAAGTAGCATGGTGCTCTGCTCAGAGCTGGCCTGGGAATAACTCTGGCCCCTGATCCCACTGCCCAGGCTGTCCCGCTTGCGGGACTCGTAGTCTGGAACAGCCTGGCCCCATGTGCAGGGCTTACAGGCCTTCAGCCACGTCCTCTGGCTCCTGACCCACCCAGCCCAGGGGGGCCGACCTGGAACTTGACTGTCCAGATGGGCCATAGTTCACAGGGAGCTGTCATCAGCCCACGTTTGTCCAGTCAGGTTGGGGTGACCCTTGTGGGTGGAGCTCAGGCTGCAGGGGTGCAGTGGGGGCCAAAGCATGAAGCAGTGGGCACCCTACTTGCTATCAGCGCCCCTGCGGGGGAGAGACCAAGCCTGGGGTGTTTCTAAGAGAGAGAGAAGAATCTCCAGCTTTGAAAGGTCCTTTCGGGATAGTTTTGTCTAGTGGTGCACAATTTTGGGTTTTGGGCACCAGTCAAAAATTTCAAAAACAGAGGCTGTGGGTGTAGCTTAGCCCTCGTGTCTAGCACGCACGAGGACCTGGGTTCCATCCCCAGCAATCCCTGTCCCCAAAACTGCAGAAATATGTGGAGGAGGAGGTGTCTGACAGGAAGCCACCGCCCGCCCTGATGCCACACAGAACTGGCTCTCTTCAGCTCCAGCAAGAGGAAGGTGGACATGGCCTCCCTGAGAGGGACGGAGAGGCCCTCGGGGAACACGTGGGTTTTTGGAGACCCTAAAGTACACAGCACTCATTTTCTTCCTTGGCGATAAAAACCTCATTTTCGATTAGCACCCGTGTTTGGAACAATGTGGAAACTGAGGGAGGCCCAGGAGGAAGCGGGGTGCTGGAGGCTCCCTGGCGAGTGACTGGCAGGTGGGGTTGGAGGTTGGGCCAAGTCCAGGGCTCTTTCCCCGAGGCCGGATGGGGCCTCGCCCCTGCTGGGAGCCTCAGGACTCTGCTTCTCAGCAGAAGCCTGGAGAGCCCTGAGGACAGTGGACCCCAGGGCCACCTCTCCCAAGCTCCTGCAGCCCTCCAAGCCCACCAAAGAGCCAGGCTCCAGGCTGGCACTTCAAGCGCTGCCTCCTTCCCGACTGCCAGCCTCCTCCGGGAACGCTCTGTGTCCTCAGCTGCCAGCAGCCCCAGCACGACGTTCCTCTGGTGCCAGCAGGGAGGGGCCACATGTTCCCCATATGCCGCCGGGTGGGACTTTTACACTGAGCAGCTGGGCCCTCCCCCTTCCCGGGCAGAGCCTTCCCTGCCTTGCCCGACTCTCTTTGTCCTTCCGGGGACCTTGCTCCCCCTCCCCGGCAAGTGGGAGATGGATGGGCGGTTGTAGCACTGGCAGAGCTCTGTGTGCACCGGTCTCAGTGCAACAGATACCAGGCAAGTCAGACAAACGCCTAGCTGCCCTGGGAACTGCAGGGACAGAAGAGATGGCTCTTCAGAAGACCTCAGAAGACGGACCCTCCTCCCTGTCTCTCCAACCATCCGCCACATCCATCCGTCCATCTGTCTGTCCATCCATCCATTCCTCCATCTCTCCATCCATCCACGCACTTCTCACATTACCCCATCCACCCTTCCTTCTCTGTCGCCCCTCTCTTCTGCTTCTCTAGCCCTCCCTCAGTCTCTCCATCTACTACCGTTGGAATGTGTCTCCCAAAGTCCATGTGTTGGAAACTCACTCTGCAATGTGACAGTGCTGGGGCAGGGACCTTCTCGAGGTTGGCAGGTGGGTCACCATGAGGGCTCTGCTCTCAGGAAGGGCTGGATGTCAGGTTTGTTATGAAGTGAAGCCCAGCTCTCTCCTGCTTGTGATGACTTCGCCGTGGCAGGAAGCAGCCTGAAGCTCCTCCCTCTGGGACTGCCAGCCTCCAGAACCGTGAACCAAGGGAATTTCTGATTAAGTCACTTTGTCTTTGGTATTCTGTCACAGCAGCACAAAATAGACCAGACAGCTCTTCGTTCCTCATTCCCTCTCTGTCCTTCAATGTGTCCATCCATCCATCCATCATCCATCCATCTATCCTCCTTCCCTCCACCCATGCATCCTTCTGCCCATCCATCCATCCATCCATCCCTCCTTCCCTCCACCCATGCATCCTTCTGCCCATCCATCCATCCCTGTGTGTCTCCTGCAGTCTTTCTTCCCCGCATTATTCCACCCAACTTCCACCCTTTCACCCCTTCACCCACTGATTTCTCTATTCCTCCATTTACCCTTCTGTGCAGGGCCACCTGGCCAACTTTCCTTTCTCCTTCCTTGTCCTTCCTTCCCCTTCCACCCAGCCCTCTCTCCCTTTATGTCCACTCTCTCCCACCTCTCCTCCTACGCACCCACTTCCGCCTGGCTCTGTCCACCTGCAGGGAGCCCTCCAGGAACCAGGCAGATGCCTGTGTCTTCCCGGGCAACCAGCAGGCCACGTACTGTTTATGTCTTGGGGTTTGGGGATGGGACCCCACAGTGGCCCCATCCTGAGAAGCTCTCGTGGCAGTGAGTCAGTCTAGAGGTGACTCGGGTTCTGTGAGCCTGGGCTTGGGCGCAGCCCCAGTGGGACCAACTCTCAGGAGGACCACAGGGAGCAGAGCCCCCCACACCCAGAGCCGCCATGCCCTTCCCAGGCATCAAGTGAGGAAGATCTGGGTTTGTGCCCATTTTGTGCCTGAGGAATGGCAGGGGGTCCTGGCCTGGGAAAGAAGTCCAAGTGTCAGCTCCATTTTGGGGATCCGTGTGTGATACCCCCAGGTCTCACTAAGCCCCTCTCCTCCAGCAGCTCCTAAGCCCCACCAAAGAGCCTGCATTTCAAGACCCAGCCTCCCTCCTCTGACTGTCCCACATCTGGAATACCCCAGTCCATTCTTCCCCCAGGAGCTCCTAACCACTCCCCATCCCTCATCTCCAAAGACCCCTCCTCTGGGAAGTCTTCCAAGATTGCCCCCGCCTCCACCAACCTGGGCAGGAGCCAGTAATCTTCCTTGCTTCCCTGAATTTTTATTTAGCCCCCTTTGCACACGAGATTACCAGTGGGAGCTGACCTTACCCAGCCAAGTCAGTAAGAACAAGGAAGATAAAGTAACATTATTTTAAAAAAACTACTTGCAAATGATGTGATTGTTCTGTGTCGTTCTATACCATGCCTGAAGCTGTGTCCAGAGAGGGGAGGTGTGTCTGTCTCTTCTCTCTGAGCTCCTTAAGTGGGGTGAGGGCTGCTATCCCAGTTGACGTGGTCCCCCCACATCACACATGCAGCCTAACGCCAGTGCAGGCCCCACAAGCAAGCCAGATGTATAGCCAGGAGTGGTGGGGAACACACACCCACCGTGAGCAGCTGCCAGCAGAAGGGCGAACCTCCAGGGCTCCATCCCGGCCTGACTCCTTAAGGGCTGCAGGCTCTCGCCCAGCCCCTCCCCAGCCGACCTCCTCCTCAGCATGAGGAAGAGGCCAGAGGGTGTTTGGGTCGTGAGGCCAGGGACAGTGGGTAGCATTGGCTGTGAACTTGGTTCAGTCCCCACCCCAGACCTGCCCTGCCCAGGAACCTGGGGAAGGAAAGTCTAGGAACCGAACAGCAAGAGCTAACGTCTAATAGGGACCCGGACCTCACATGGGCCATCCCGGGCCTCACATGGGCCATCCAGACCACCATCTGGAGTGGGCACCTCTATCAGCCACCTGTGCCCTTTTGGTACTGGGGATCGAGCCCCCCAGGGCCTTTGCACTGAGCTCCAGCCCCACCCCTTTTTATTTTTTATTTTGAGACTAGGTCTCTGTAAGTGGCCAAGTTGCTCAGGCTGAGCTTCAACTTGTGATCTTCCTGCCTCAGCCTCCCTGAGTGCTGGGATTACAGGTGTGGGCCATGAAGTCTGGTTTATTATCCCCATTTCACAGTTAGAAAAAGGTTTGACAAGATGGGACAATTTCTCAAAGGGCCAGGCCAGGGTGGGAATGCACCTCCCACCTGACTGTAGAGTGGCCGGGAGGGAAGCTGGACAGGAGCTGAGTGGGGAGCTCTGAGGACAGAGGAAAGGTTGGGTAGGTGACAGGTGTGTTCTAGTCACTCCTGATGCGTCACTTGTGTGTGGGGGTCAAGCCCCCAAGGACTATTTGGTAAACAAGCCAGCAGAGCACCTGTGCCGGCCTGCTGAGCACCTGGCTTTGCCACCGGTGTGGAGACTCCTGAGTGTCCCAACTCACACGAGTGTCCTCACCCACAGTGACACTGGACCCCTTGGGAGTTTCTCAGGTGTGGCTCTGTGTGGACATCGAGGTGGCCTTGACAGAATGCACAGAGTCAGCCCTCCACCCCAGGCTTGCAGTCAGGGCCACAGTCACCAGCCAGAGGCTGCCGAGCAAACAGCCAGGGGGACACCTGGCCCTTGTCACCCGCCTGTGACAGAGGAGCAAAAAAGATGCTGGCGCAGGTTCAGGAGCTGCGGTGGGTGTGAGGTGGCTCTGTGGTTGGGCCCTCCTCGGGGTGGCCTCACCCGGGCCCTTTCTCCACCCTCCCGGGCCTGTCTCCACAAGGCACGGGACAGATGGAGGACTGGGACCCCAAACGTCCAGCAGCGCGCTTGCTCGGGGCTTGGTCTCCACCTGTGAACTCCACTCCTGAGCCCGCGGACCCACGCAGGAGAAAGCACCGCTTTCCCTCTGCGATCTCCAGGGTGGAAACGCCCCCCAGCCCCAGAGCCTTATCAGCAGACCCTTCCACAGCCAGAACCCATGTGGGACGGGGCACCAGAGCCCGGAAGCAGGGGCAGGAAGGGGGGACAGGGGTGGCTGCCCCTGACCCACCCAGCTGTTCAAACACCCACTCCCTTCCCTCTTCCTTCCCAAATCCCCCGGTCAGCACTCAGGCTTGGCTGGCGGCCACCCCAGCTCCCCAGTCCCTGCAGTAAACACCTTGCAGAGATTTCCTCCTGCTGACTGGGGCTCCTCTCCAAACAGCCCAGGCCGGAAGCTGCCATCCCTGGGAGACCTGGAAGGGGAGGCAGGAATGGAATGGACGCCCCTGCTGAGCTCAGAGGCAAGAGCAGGAAGGGGCACCGGGTCACAGGAGAGAGTCCTGTGCTGTGTGCCCAGGTCACCTGCCTCTGTCCCTCAGCTGGTAACTGCGCTCTGCTAGTACTTCATTCTTCCTTGTGCTAGTTAATCCTCGCAAGAGCATGGTACAGTAGGCACTGCTGCCCACACCTGCAGATGAGGCCACCGTGCAAACACTGTCACTTTCATTTGCATTTTCTGTTTGTGCTGGGACAAAGAAATAGGGATTCTTTTCTGTTGGTTTTGTGCTCATCAATCCTGCTAAATTCTCTTCTTAATCCTAAGAGTACATCTTTGAATTCTTTGGAGTTGTCTATGTAAACAATCACATCATTTGCAAGTAGGTTTTTTTTTTTTTAATGTTACTTTATCTTATTTGGTCTTACTGAGCTGGCTGAGTGAGCCCAGCACCCACTGGAAATCGCATTAGCCAGGGTCTCTGCCTGCACCTGGTCCTACGGGACCAGTTCTGGTTTTTCTTCCCACTTGACAATGTGTGCATCGCTTATGAGGTACAGTTTTTGCTGTGAGTGGCTGCTGAGATCTGCCGAGTCTTTCTCCACACCTGTTGGGATTGTTACGGGCAGCTGAGTTAGATAGAAATATTATAGGCAGTCAGACAGGGCTGGGTCCTCGAAGGAGACGGTGCGGAAGGCCAGATACCTTGCAACTGTGGGGAAGACAGACACCTCTGCTGCGGGCCAGACTCAAGATGAAAGATAAATAAAATGCACCACATACTTCCTAAGGATAAGCATCAGGAATTGTATTCTAAATAGGTCCTGATCACCCTGAGAAAGCGAGGAGTCACCATCCCAACTCCCTACAGGAAGAGTCACTGCTTTGTATTCATGCCCCTTGCTACATGACTCACTTCCCCATTTGTCCCTGATTTAATCATTTTACCTGAGCAATTAATCTCATTGGTTGGCCATAGTTCTGTCTCATTTCATGCCCTCCTGCCTTGCAAATGCCCGTGTTTTCCCCACCTTAGTCCTGCCTCACTTTGTGGTCTTACTCTATAAAAGTCCCTAGAAAAGACATCCTTGGCAACCCACTTGGGCCCCTTCTGTCTCTCTCTCAGACAGAGGCTTCCTTTCTCTCAATAAATATATTCTGCTCTTAACTGCCGTTGTTCCTAAAATTCATTCTTTGATTCTAAAGAACAGGAACTCGGCCCGGACGTCTAGCAGGTCAGGAGTTTTGCTCCCCTGCACCAGGGTCACTACACAGCCTCTGCCCTTCGGCTTCTCATGGGGCTCAGTTCACTGTGCCCTTCAGTGAACCAACTTCATTTTCTGGGAGGGAACGATGTTGCTCACGAGGCACAGTGGCTGTCATTCGTGACAGTGTTCGCTCTGCTGCTACTTTGCACAGACGTGTGTTGGGGTTGAAGAGCAAAGCAGGGTCCTTTTTGGGTTCCATGCGTGGCTTGGTCCTCCTCACCCCCTCAGTGCGTGCGCTTCTCTGCACCCCTCTGTGGAATACGCCGGCTGAGACTGAGCCACCTGAAACCGGAGTCCTCAGTGGAACTTGCTGGAAAGCTGTCTGGACCTGGCATCTTCACTGTGGAAACCCGGACCCCTCCCTCCGATTCAGTGCTTCACTCCTAGGGAGATTCCCATCAGAGGTTCCTGGCTGTACCTCTTTAGAGAACACCCCTCTATATTTCTTTTGGTGCTGATTCAAGTTTTATGTTTCTAAGGAGTCACGCATGTCACACACTTTCAAAGATGCATTTGGATAAAGTTCATAATATCCTGACTATTTGCACAGTTTCACTGAGGTGTAATGGACACACTTTAACACTACACCTGCCAATCATGCAGTTAGGTGAGGCTTTGAGGGGGTGCTTGGGATTGAACCCTGCAGCCTCGAGCACGCTAGGCAAGCCCTGGACTGCTGAGCTCAGGTCAGAATGAGAGGAGACTTGAGGTACTGTGTGACGGGGTTCAGGACAGCCTGCCCCCGAGTATGACCGTGAGGCACTTAAGGAAACAGCAAAAGCAGAAAGCACCCTGGGCCAGAGAGATCCCTCTGAGCACCCCTAGAGTCAGCAGGGGCCACACTGAGTCTGGAGGGAACAAAGGTCCTTATCCTCCTTATCAGAGAGGCCCAGACATTTGCCCTGAGGTCAGACCTCCCCCCCCAATCATGCTTCTGCCTGTCCAGAAAGTGCCCCCATTCCCCGGGATCTTGGTTTCTGAAGGCTTCTGTGCCACCACACCTTGCGCTGAAGGAATCCTCGAGCTTTTCTGTAACTGATCTGCCTTTCTCGACATGTGCCATGGCTGTGGACTTTGGATGGGGGAGAAATGCTCTTTCCTACCTGCTGCTTGAGAAAGTGTCCCTGGCTGCAGGGTAGGGAAAGTGGCTGTCCCCTCTTAGAGCTTCCACTTGCTGTTTGGTTTTTTTTCCTGTCTTCCCTCCTCGACTCACTGACTTAGCTTTATGTCCTTCTACATTTGGTTTCCATGCTCATAAGGGATATTCATCTATATAAAAAATATAATCTGAGGGCCGGGGATTTAGCTCAGTGGCTTAAGCACCTGCCTGGCAAGTGCAAGTTCATGAGTTCAATCCCCGGTACAAAAAAAAACACCCAAAAAAATATAATCTGGGTTTTTTATTTGTGTGTTTCTTGTTTTTGAGACAAGGTCTCACTATGTAGTCCCGGCTGAACTTGAACTCACTCTGTAGCCCAGACTGGCCTTAACCACACAGTAATCCTCCTGCCTCAGCCTCCCTAATGCTGGAATTACAGTTGTTTGCCACCATGGTTGGCTTCTGCTTTTTAATTTTATCACCATTCACTCTGATCTTTATTATTTCCTCCTTCTTACTTTGGTCTTAATTTTTTATTTCTAGGTTTTTTAAAAATTTTACTTCAAAGGGGGTAAAATTAAACACAACAAAACAGAACAGAATGGCACATAAGAAACCATAAATTTCAAAGCTAGACAACCAGAGATCTTCACTATCTGTCATGTTGTCTCTTGTTTTCTTCCAAATGGTTGTCTATATCTTTGCATACGGGGAGCTCATACTAAATAACAGCCAATCTTTTCACAAGATGTGTAGTTCACTGGCTCCCACTTGCTAAGGGAGGCAGAGGGGGAGGGTGGACACG
This sequence comes from Dolichotis patagonum, assembly GCA_004027295.1. Taxonomy (NCBI): domain Eukaryota; kingdom Metazoa; phylum Chordata; class Mammalia; order Rodentia; family Caviidae; genus Dolichotis; species Dolichotis patagonum. Next base: position 30,904 of record PVJX010014799.1, on the reverse strand, counting down.
GGACGGGGGACAGGATGACACGATATGTTCGATTCTCAGCCTGTGCGCCAGCAGGCTCACAGCCACCCCCCAGAGAGGGGAGGAGCTCCTTGTTCTCCCAGCACCCCGAGTCAACCGCATGGTGCAGGTCCTGAGGTGCCAGGGTCTCTCTCCTTCAGGCCACTGAAAGTCTGCCACACTCACTTGCTATTTCTTTCTTATGAATTGACCATTCCATTTCCAAAGTTCTGAAACAACCAACAGACCACAGAAATAATTCTCTTTAGGCTCCTGTTTGAAACCAGCAGCTATAGCAATCTGCTGGCCTTGCTTCAGGGCCATTGTTTGTTTGATTTTTTGAGGCAGGGTTTCACTGTGTGGTTCAGGCTGGCCTTGAACTCACTTTATAACCTAGGCTGGCCTTGAACTTGCAGTGATCCTTCTGCCTAGCCTCCCTAGTGATGAGATCACAGGCGTGCACTACCAGACCCAGCTAATGTTGTTGCTGTTTTTATTTTTGGAGTACCAGGAATCAAACTCAGGACCTTGTGCTTGCCAGGCAGGTGCTGTGCCACAGAGCCACATCCCTGGACCTTAGTTCTAATTTCTTAGGGTGAAAGCTGAGGTTATTGATTTCAGACTTTTAGCTTATATATGTACTTAATGGCATACACTTCCCTCTAAATACCGCTTCAGTAGGCTAATACTGTATCTTAGTCACTTTCCTGCCACTGGGACAAAATAGCCAACACTCCAAACTGAAAGGAGAGATTTTGGTTTAGGATTTCCGTTTATAGGCAGCTGGCTCTGTGGCAGAAAAGGGATTGTAGAGGGGTATTGAAAAGGAAAAAGCTTCGCAGGCCAAGGAAGCCAGGAACCTGTACTGAGAGGGCCTGAAGGGAGGGCAAAGTGGGTGACGCTATCCTTAACCAGGCCCTGCCTACAGCCAGGCCCCGCCTCCTAGCTGCACGTGGGTGGCAGTGCCCCATAATTCAATCACCTTCCAAAAACCCCGCCTCTGAACACATGGGCTTTCTGGCAGGCATTTGTTTCTGAATTTTTTTTTTTTTAAATTTGAAAGAGAATAAAACAAAAGGGGGCAGTACAGAGCAGATCAGAACAGGACAACATAGGCAACACAGTACATTAAGTCAACTGGACATCAACAGTATCTAACACCATATCTCTTACTGTGCTATAGTTGAGCATAGTTTCAAATACAATAATATCAAACATAACACAATAGTATTAAGCCATACATAGAGTGAAAGAATTACAGGGCTTTCTGAACCGAATAACAGAAAATGATCAATGGGTACTATAATATCTCATTTTTGCTAAAAAAGAAAAAAAATTGTTTGAACTATCACACATATTCAGAAGTCCTCCCATGTTTTTTCTGTTCCACTACCATTGGTTCTATCTACCACATTGTGTCTCATTGGAATTTGAACATGTGTGACAGTTCAGGTGAGCTCTTGCTTCTGGTTTCCCCACCCTGGGGTGGCCGCGGCTTGCCAGACCACAGTCACTTTCCAGGGCGGCAGGCTGCTTACTGGTTGGCTCGGCCCCCTAAGTTCCAGCATGGCGCAGATCTCAGGAGACGCTCTTGCTTCTGGTTTCCCCACCCTGGGGTGGCCGCGGCTTGCCAGACCACAGTCACTTACCAGGGCAGCAGGCTGCTTACTGGTTGGCTCGGCCCCCTAAGTTCCAGCATGGCGCGGATCTCACGAGACACTCTTGCTTCTTCTTCTGAATTTTTTTTTCAAATCCATTTTATTTCAAAGAGGAAAACAAAAGTAAAGTTTCAAAATGTCAGTTGGGGACAATGATGGTACATACATTGCTCATCGTCACCCCCAAATCATCTACCCAGAGCATAAGATATCTGCATTCAATCCTTCAAACAATACCTGCGCAAATCTTTCTCTTCAGTGAACTCAGAGAAATCAATGATATAACTATCTTAACTATTTTTTGTATACATATATACATATACGTATGTGATTTCTTTCAGCTTTTCATGCTAGTGAGACAATACAATGTTTACACATGTGTCTGATTTATTTCACTTATGATTATGGTCTCAAGTTGCGTCCCTATACCCATAAAAGTCTCCAGTTTATCCTTTATGGCTGAGTACTCATTGTATAAAAAGACCACATCTTTTTAAATCTATTCTTGATGGGCATTTGGGTTGTTTCCAAGATCTAGCTATTACAAATTGTGCTGCTACAAAATGGGTACACATATATTGCTGTGGTATGATGTTTTCAGTTCCTCTGGGAAGACACTCAAAAGAGGAATAGCTGGGTCAAATGGGACCTCCAATCCGAGTTTTTTTTGAGGAATCCCCACACTGATTTCCACAGTGGTTGCACCAGTCTGCACTCCCACCAATAGTGGAGAAGGACTCCTTTTTCCCCACAGCCCCTCCAACATTTGTTATTGATTTCTTGATACCAGCCATTTTTTACGAGGTAAGGTGGAATCTCAGTGTTACTTTAATTTACATCTCTTGAATGACTAGTGATGTTGAACATTTTTTCACAAATTTATATGCTGTTTGTATTTCTTCATCTGAGAAGTGTGTGTTCATCTCAGATGTCCATTTTTAGATTGAGTCTTTAAATCTGGGAGGACTGATGTTTTTTAGTTCATTATATGCTCTCCATAGTAATCCTTTGTCTGAGGAGCAGCCGGCAAACACTTTCTCCCACGTTGTGGGTTGTGTCTTCACTCTGTTGGTAGTTTTTGTTGCTGTGCAAAAGCTTTTCAGTAGGGTGAGATTCCATTTTTTGATTCTTTGTGATAGTTCCTATGCAATCAGGGTTTTGTTCATAAAGTTTTTGCCTATACCTTCCCTTCCCACACGCTTGAATGTCTTCAAGAGTTTTACCTACTCTATTGTCCAGCAGATTTAATGTTTCTGTTTTCATATGAAGATCTTTGATCCATTCCGATTTTAGCTTAGTGCATGGTGAAAGATATGGGTCCAGTTGTAATCTTTGGCATGTGCAGAGCCAGTTTTTCCTAGAGCCATTTATGAAAGAGGCTGTCTTTGTTCCAGTGAATGTGTTTAGCACCTTTGTCAAAGATAAGGCGGCTTAATGAGTCTGCAGTTGTTTCTGCATCTTCTAATCTGTTCCATTGATCTTTGAGTCTGTTTTTCTTTTTGCCCATACTACACTGTTTTTATCATGGTAGCCTTGTAGTATAATTTCAAATCAGGGATTGTGATGCCCTTTGCCTTACCTTTGTTGCTCAGAGGTGCCTTTGTTATTCCAGATCTCTTTTAGTTTCAGGTGAATGTTAGGATTATTTTCTATAATTCTGTGAAATGTGGTATTGAAATTTTGGTTGGGATTGCATTGAATCTGCATAACAGTTTTGCAAGTATGGCCATTTTTACTATATTGGTTCTTCCTACCCTAGAGCATGGGCTATCTCTCCACTTGCTAATATCCTCTTAAATCTCCTTTTTCAGAATACTGTAGTTTTAAATGTAGAGAATGTAGAGGTCTTTTACATCCTTTGTTAGATTGATTCCCAGGTATTTCATTTTTTTGGATACTATTGTAGATGTTTCCCTGATTTCTTTCTCAGTGAGTTTGTTATTCATGTATAGGAAGGCTATTGATTTTTGAGTGTTGACTTTGTGTCCAGCTATGTTCCTAAATTTGCTTATTAAATCTAGTAGTCTTTTGGTGGAGTTTTTGGGGTCTTCTATGTACAGTATCATGTCATCTGCAAATAACAATAACTTAACTTCTTCCCTTCCTATCTTTATTCCTTTTATTTCTTTCTCTTATCTAATTGCTCCAGCTAAAGTTTCCAGGACTGTTGAATAAGAGTAGAGGCAGTGGACATCCTTGTCTTGTTCCTGATTTTAGAGAGAAAGCTTTCAGTTTTTGTCCATTTAGTATGATGTTGGCTATTGGTTTGTCATAGATGGCTTTTATCAGATTGAGATAAAGACCGTCTATTCCAATTTTCTGTAGCATTTTTTTTTATCATGAATGGGTGCTGAACTTTGTCAAAAGCTTTTTCTGCATCTATTGAGATACTCATACGGTTTTTGTCCTTGGCTCTATTAATATAGTGTGTTACATTTATGGATTTACATATGTTGAACCACTCCTGCATCCCTGGGATGAATTCTACTTGATCATGGTGTATAATCTTCTTGAAGATTTGCTGCATTCTATTTGTTTGGTAAACATTTGACATATAAACCATAACCTACATCTTCAAGTATTTAATATCTGGTTCCCATTTATATTCAATCTAAAATAATTTCTGATTTCCCTTTTGATTTTTTCTTTCACCCATGGACTAGCTAAAACTTTTAATCTTTATTTCTAAATACTTAATGACTTTCCAGGTAGATGTCTGTTAAGGATTAATAGTTTAATTTCACTGTGGTCAGTGAACATATTTTGTATAAATTGAATGTTTCAAAGTACATTAGGACTTGTTTGTGGTCCCGAATATAGTCTGTCTGTGTAAATATTCTAGGTACACTTAAAAATGTGTTTTCTGATATTGCTGGGCACAGTGTTTTAAAAGTATCAGTTAGATCCAGCAAGTCCCCCTTAGTCCAGTCATCTAGACACTTCCTAATTGTCTATCTACTGCTTTTATCAGTTCTTGGGAGAGGGGCATTGAAATCTCCAATTATAAGTATGGATTTATCTATTTCTACTTGTGTTTCTATCAGCTTTGGTTTTATGGGATTTGAAACTCTGCTATTATGTGCACAAATATTTAGGGTTATGTTTTTTCTTGATGAATTGACTCTTTTATGATTACAAAATGATAGTCATTATACTTGTGTAGAGTCTTTTCTCTGAAACCTACTCTAATATTAATGAATTCCCTCTTTCTTCTGATTACTGTTAGATGACATATCTTTTCCCGTATTTTTACTCTGTATTTTTATATTTACAAGCAGTTTATAATTGGGCCTTGCTTGTTCATCCAATCTGACAATCACATTTTGTCTTCTAAATTAACTAATTAATTAATTTTGATACAGGGTTTTACTGTATAGTTCAGGCTGTGCTCAAACTCATAGCAATCCTCCTGCCTCAGCCTCCCAAGTACTAGGATTAGAGGAGTACACTACCTTGTCTGGCTTCACTTTTCCTTTTAATCAGGGTATTTAGGCCATTTACATTTAATGTGATTGCTAATATGTGAATGAGTCCGGATTCTCTAGAGAAATGGAGCCCATAGAAGATATACACATATAAAGGGATTTATTAGATTGGTTTACATGATCAGAGGCTGAGTAATGCCACAAAGGCTGTTTGCAGGTTGGAGAACCAGGGAAAGCAGCAACTACTCTATCCAAGAAACTCAAAGCCTCAGAATGAGAGAGAGACTGATGGTGTGGTCTCAGTCTGAGGCTGACGGCCTAGCTGCCCTCTGGAAAACCCTGGGCAAGTCTGTGTTCAAAGCAGAAAAACCTTAAGTTTGATATCATTGATGACAGTAGCCGAAAAACACACCTGCTCAAAAAAGGGTCAGAGTGCGTTTGAGAGCAGGCTTCCCCCTTTCTTGCTGATTCATTACATCCAAGCCCTTACCCACTGGGTGGGATCCCCAACATTCAGGACTGCTCTCCCCATCCAGTTCACTTACCCATCACCAGTCTTTTCTGCCAATACCTTCACAGACACACTCAGAAGCATGTGTTACCAGTTCTCTAAGTATCTGTAAATCCAGTTGAGTTGACAGTCAAAGTTAGCCATCACAAGAAGGTCGAGTTTAAATTTTAGCATCTTGCTACTTATTTTCTATGTATCTCATACATTCTTCATTCCCATTTTCTTCTTTTTCTGCCTTTGTTGCATGGAATATTTTTAGTTCATTTATGTTATTAGCTATAATCCTCTGTTGTGCTATTTTAGTGTTTGCTTTCGGTGTAGTTATACCTCTAACTCACTTATCTATCTGCAAGCTTTATACTACTATTTCCTGTGTTATATGTGTATACAGTGTGTACAATGGTTCACCTCCATGTCTCCACATCCTGTCTGTTGTAGTCAGGGTTTAGAAGGGAAGGGATTTAATACAGGACACATAATTTATAAGATTATCTTATAATATTCATCCAAAGAGTCAAATGCAGAAGAGTGTGGGAAATCTGTCCACATCCTGGAGACCCAAAGAATCCAGCCGAGGACCTAGATCCCATGGCATTGCCCCTCACAAGTCCAGCTGCAGGCCTAGAGCCCACAACAATGGCTCATGAAAGTCCATATCAAGGATCTGCACTGAGAAGGCCCCAAGGTCAGTGGGGGAAGCTAGAAAGTCTGTGCCAGCAGGATGAAGGGTCTGTGGCAGCCGCTGAGGGATCTGCACTGCAGCCAGGGAGCGATGCTCAAGGTAAGGACCAGAGCTCCCTCAAAAATAACCACAGTCGTTCTCAGTGACGGTGAGGACCCGACCTCCTCAGATGATAAGAACAGCTGAGTTTACATTAGGAAAACCAGTGTAACAAGCTTCTCCAGGAGAATCAACAGCACACCATCTTCCCCTCCAGTTCTTTTTATGCTGTTGGCGACCATCCTCAGGTGGGCCCAGCTGGGTGTTGCAAGCTGCCCAGTAGTTAATCCGCCACACTGTCCTCGTGCTGTTTGGTCATGTATCTTACTTCTCCAGGCATTATGGATACAATCACATGCTGCCATTATTTTCCACTTTAGATATCTGATTATCTTTTAAAGACATTGAAATACCACTTAATTTTATGTATTCCTATAGGCAACACTTTCCGCCTCATTGCTTTGTGTAAATCCTGATTTCCAGTTGGTGTCATTTTTCTTTAGAAGGCTGTCATTTAACATTTCTTATAGTGCAGGCTTGCTCATCACGAAACGTGAGGGCTTTGTTTCATTTTTGTTTTTGAAAGACATTATTTCTGCACAGTTTTCTCTTCCCCCTTTTCTTAAGGACTCCAGTTGCCCCTCTGTTAGGCTACTTGAAATTGTTCCATGTTACTGATGCTATATGCATGGTTTTACAGGCTCTTTCTTTCCATGTTTTGTAGGAATTATTTCTATCCCAGTGACTTCAAATTCACTAATCTTTCTTCTGCAGTGTTTAATCTTCCATTAATCCCAGCATATTTTTCATTTCAGATGTGATAATCTACTTACCTGTTAATTTTTAATGGAGTATCATAAATTTCACCTGGTTGGGGGATGGTTAACTATTCTTTTGGAATGCATTATTTTGGAATACAGTTCAGATACTTGGCAACAAACTGATCTCTTTGGATTAGCTTTTAAGATTTTTTTAGGAGAGACCAGGACAGCATTTATTTAGTTAGTTAGTTTGGGTTTTTTTTGAGACAGGGTCTTGCTTTGTAGTTTAGGTTGGCTGTGAACTCACCATGTAGCCCAGGCAACCTGCAACTCACAGCAACCCTCCTTCCTCAGCCTCAAGAGTACTGGGACTACAAGGGTGTGCCACCATGTCTGGCTCAGAACAACATTTAATCTAGACTAATTTTTCTCCAACATTGTGACGACTCTTGAGGGGAGTCTATCCGCAACCCACGAGTTATGAACTATTCCATGTCGGCTGGTGCTAATGTGACCCATTTCCAGTGGTTATTTCCTCAGTCTTGAGTATGGTTCTCATGTGCATTTAAATACTTAAGAGAAATCTTCTATTTCCCAAGTTTTCTCTGTACACTGACTTCTCTCCAGGATCCCTCCCTGTCGTATTAGTCAGGTTTCTGTTACTACAAAATAGCTGACAAATCCATTTTAGAAGGGGAAGATTTCTTTAGGTTCGTGCTCATCTAGGAAGCAGAGGACAGGAGAAAAGCCAGCGAGGAAGGGGTCTGGGGCCAGACTGGTCCCTGTCCTGTTTTATCATCTTCCAATAATGCCATCAAAGGATGACTTTATCAATGGCTTAGTCCATTGATGACGTTAGAGCCCATATGACACAATTGCTTCCAGAAACACCCACAGACACACCCAGATGTGCACTCGACTGATTTCCTGGGTGTTTCACAATCCAGTCAAGCCGATAGTCAAGATTAAGTATCACACTTAGGGCCTCTGCATCTCCTAGTGCTGACACCTGAACTCAAGAAGCTCTTGGGCTGCCCCAGGCCCACCTTCCCTCGGTGTAGCCTGAAAGCTACTTACAGAATCAACCTATTTGTTTCCCAGTTTTCAGAGATCCCTGCCCTTGGATCCCTGATGGCCACTGTCTCAGAAATTTTATTAGTTATTTCAAGTGGAAAAGTCAGGTCAGTCCCTGCAACTCTATCATGACCAGAAGTGGACATTTCTGATCAGCTTTTTAATAGCCTTTGTATTCGTGGTTATATTTTCTCTTATATTCCTCATACTGATTTTCTTTCCTTGATGAACCTTGTAGAAATTTGTTTTTGTCTTTTCAAAGATCCAGTTGCATTATTTAAGTTAGTCTGGATGCTCTTACAGGAGATCAAAAATAATAGTAGCTAAAACAAAATAGAAATTTATATCTATGTCATGAGCAATTTCAAGTTATCAAAGCCAGACTGGGGTGGACACTTGACATTTCATCAGAAAGTCTTGCTCCTGCTCTCTTGATGATCTGATGTCATTAATACACATCTTCTACCCTGTACAGCCTAGCAGCAAGAAGGGTCTAGGGGGAAGGAAAAATGGGTCCTTCCTTTTAAAGGCATGACTAGGAAGTTGCATGACATATACACTCATACCCTATTGGCTAAAATTAGTCACATGTTCACAAAGTCACACCTAACTTGCAAGGGAAGGTGGGGAATGCATTTTATTTTTCTTGGGACTGAACTGGGGATTGAACCTAAGGCCTTCACATTGTACTACATTCCTAGCCCTTTTTAATGTTGTATTTAAAGACAGGGTCTAAGTTGCTAAGTTACTTATGCTGGGTTCAAACTTAAGATTCTCCTGCCTCAGGCTCCCAGAGTGCTAGAATTATAGGCATGCACTGCAACACCTGGCCTGGGAAATGCATTCTTTAACCAAGAAGCTACAAATGTAGCCAAAATACAGAAAAATCTCTAAGTACAATTTTAGCTATAGTCTGCAAGCTTTAATATATAGCTTTTTAAATAGTTTTAATTCTGAGGATTATGTAATTTCTCTTATGATTTCTATTTGACCTATGAGCTACTTAGACATGGTTTCCAATTTTTCCCATCTATGTGGTTTGTTTTCTCTCCTTCTCTCCCTCCTCTTCCCCTCCCCCTTCCTCCTCCCTCTTCCTCTCTTCCTGTCTCCTTTTCTCTCTTCCTGTAGTGTGCAGAATTGAACCCTGGTCTCACACAGGGTAAGGCTGATTAGGGATGGCATTTCTTGATCTCTAGTTTTCAAGACTGATTGATTATATTTCAGCTAGGTCAATTGAGACATTTTACTTCTTGCCTAGCGTATGCTAAAAACAAAGACGAGTTTTATTGTGGTATAATTCACCTATCATATAATTCATCCACTTGAACTGTACAATTCTTGGCTTTAGTATATTCACAGCTCTATGCAACTATCACCGGAATCAACTTTAGATTTTCATCATCCAACAAGAAATCATGTAACCATGAGTCACTCTGCATAGCTTCCCAAACCCCCCAGCCCCTGGCAATCACCGGTCTTCCTTTTGTGTGTGTAATTTCTCTACTGTGAACATGTCACATAAGTAGAATCATGCAACACGTAATCTGTGGTGACTGCCTTCCTTTGCATATCATGTCACATCTGTGTCAGTACCTCATTCCTTTTTATTGCTAAATAATAGTCCATGGTATGAATAGAACATGCATTTTTCAGCCAAGGAACATTTGGTTACCTCTTCTTTTGGGCTATTACGAGTAACATTGATACGAACAATCCTATATCTGTATATACTTTTTCTTTTTTGGAGTACGGGGGATTGAATTGAGGGCCCTCTCAATAACCTCCATCCCTTTTCTTGTTTTTTATTTTCACATGGGGTCTCGCTAAGTCACTATGTTGTCTAGGCTAGACTCAGCCTTACAATCCTCACGCCTCAGCCTCCCGGAGTGCTGGGATTACAGACATGCATTGCCACACCCAGCTTCATGTATGTATTTTTTTGTGAATGTGTGTTTTTATTTGCTGAGTGTATACCTAGGAGTGGAATTTCTGGGTTATATAGTAACTACGTTTAATATTTTGAGAAAGTGCCAAACTGTTTTTTCAAAGTGACTGCATCTTCTTCCGATCATCCCTCGGCAATGCCTGAGGGTTGCCATTTCTCTGCCCATACTTGCTCTCCTCCTGCCCCGCCCCTCTCGCCCCCCAGTAGGTGTGAAGCAGTCCCTCTGGGAGCTTTGATGTACACTTCCCTAATGGCTAATGACATGGGCATGCTTTCCTGTATTTATTGGCCCTTTGTGTATCTTCCTTGAAGAAAAACCTAATCCAATCCTTTGCCTGCTTCGAAGTAGGCTTTTTAATACTGAGTTACAGCAATTTTTATATAGTCTGGATAGTAGTATTTTATTAGATGCATGATTTGCAAATATATTCCTCCTCTCCAGAGCTGGTTTTCTCTGCGCATCACTTCTTCATCCAAAATTCAAGCGCTACTCCTAGTGTAACCATATTCGGAGATAAGGCATTTGTTTGTTCTCTTTCTTTTTTCTTTGATGAGTATTTCTGGTTTTTAGGAAATTGCTTTTGGTTTGGGGGTGCCTTAGAGAAAGCTCTTGCTCTGTTGTCCAGGTTGGCCTCCCAAGGACCCGGGATTACACCCTGTGCAACCCCAGGCCTGGCTTTTATAATCTTAATGGTATCTTTCAGAGCACAGACATTTTAAACTTTTCTTTCACTCATTGCTTGTGCTTTTTGCACAATGTGATTTGTATCAAATCAGTAATGTTTTGCCTACCCCAAGGTCACTAAGATTCACACCCGTATTCCTGCATTGTCTTGAGAGAGTTTTACGATTTTTGCCTCTTACATTTGGGTTTATAAGCCATTGTAAGATAATTTTAGTGCAATAAGGAAAGAATCCAACTGCGTTCTTCTGCCTGTTGATACTCAATCGCTCTAGCACCATTTGCTGAAGAGCATATTCTTTCCCCCATTGAATTGTCTTGGCCGCCTTTCCCATAGCCGTCCGTCCGGGTTTATTTCTGGATTCTCAATGCTGTTCCATTGATCTATATGTCTGTCTTTTTGCCAGAACCACATTGTCTTAATTACTTCAGTTTTGTAGTAGGCTTAAATTCAGGAAATGTGAGCCCTCCAACTTTGTCCTTTTTCAAGTTTGTTTGAGCTATTCTTGGTTCCTTAAATTTCCATGTGCATTTTAGGATTAGTTTGTAAGTTTCTGTAAAACAGCCTGCTAGGAATTGGATAGGAGAGGCACTGAATTTGTAAATCAGCTTGGAGTGAACTGCCATCTCTACCAGCAGGAGAGACTTTCTGCATTTAGTTGGGTCTTCTTTAGTGTATCTCAACAGTATTTTATGGCTTTTAGCAGGCAGGGTTTGCCCTTCCTTTGTTAAATGCGTTCCTACGTAGTTTATTCTTTTTCATGAATTGTAAACATCTCTTGGGTCTTTGACACTGCTCCTGATGTCAACAATAAGTTCTGACTCATTTAGGGAACTGGATACTTGGATTTCTGGAAGGGGCCATAAAACTTTGTTCTTGTCCTGTGTGGTGGTGCATGTTTGTAATCCCAGCCCTTGGAAGGCTGAGGCAGGAGGTTTGCCAGGAATTCTAGGCCAGCCTGGGATACACAGTGAATTCAAGGCCACCTTGAACTACACAGCAAGACCCTGTCTCAAAAAAACAAAACAAACAAACAAAAAAAAATGAAACAAAAAAACCTGCTTGTTCTTATGGGTTTTCCAGTTTTCATCTTTCTATGGAAATAAAAAATCTATCTTTGAGTTATTCAGTACTAGTTTACAGAAATGTTATTTTTATACATTGATCTTGGGTTCTACATCCTTGCCAAACCCATTTATTGGATCTAAGAGTTGATTAGACTATTTTTTGGTTGATTCCTTAGGATTTTCTATAAATAATAACGTACCAACTAAAAACACAGCTTTATGCCCTCTTTTTTCCAATTTGCAGGCATTTTAATTTCACTTTCTTACCTAATTGTCTTGGTTTGACCCTCAGTAGAATGTTAAGTAGCCTCCACAATGGCAGACATCCTGGTCTTGAGGAGGATAAAGTCATTCTTCAGAATGTCCTTCAGTGAGGTCTCAATTTTATTGTGGCTTTGTTCTTGAAATGTGGATTCCGTAGATAAAGAATTCTAAGTTAGAACCTTGTGTTTTGACACAGGATCACACTATGTAGTTTAGCCTGGCCTTGAACTATGTAGCCCAGGCTAGCACTGAGGTCTTGGCAATCCTCCTGCTTCAGCCTCCCTAGTGCTGGAATTACAGCCATGCACCACCATGCCTAGTGTATTTTTATTTTACCAATATAAATTTTGAAGGTACTAAAAATAATCTTTATTTTCTTCTGGTTTGAACGGTTGCTGTTGTGAAGTCTGCCACCTGCCTAAAGGCCATTTCTTTCCTTTATTTTTAATTAAGTTTATTTGTACAATGTAGAGATACATAATGATCACATTCATCATAGGGAATTTGTACCTGTACATGTTATATCCTGGTTCCTCTGTTTGCATTTTGTCCTTCTTTTTTTTTCCTTCTTTTCCTTCCTTCCTTTCCCCTTCACTCCTCCCTAGTTCCTCTTTCTTTTGTGTTTGGTACCAGGGATCGAACTCATGACCTCGCACTTGCCAGGCAAGCACTTATGCCACTGAGCTATATCCGCAGCCCGATTCCTCCTTCTTTTGAACAATTTCATCCTATTCCACAATACCTATTATATACTTTGGTCCTTATTTACCCTTTCAGTTTCTCACACCAAAGAAACAATGCGATATTTACACATGTGTGTCTGATTCATTTCACTTAAGAGTATGGTCTTACAGTATATCCATTTACCTAGCAATGTCTCAAGTTTATCCTTCTGTATTCCTGAGTATACAAAACCATTGTACAAAAAAATCACATCTTTCTTTTTTATCCATTCCTTGGTTGATGGGCATTTGGGTTGTTTCCAGATTTAGCTATTACAAATTGTGCTGCTATAAGCACATCACCTATATCACTGTGGTCAGTCTCCACACTGATCTCCACAGTGGCTGCCTCAGTTTACACTCCTACCCACAGCGGAGAAGGGCTCCTTTCCCCCACAGCTCCTCCAGCATTTGTGATTGGTTGACTTCTTCCTAACTGCTATTCTTTCTGGGGTAAGGTGGAATCTCAGTGCTGATTTAATTTGCATCTCTCCAGTGGCCAGGGATGTCAAATATTTTTTCATATATTTAAAGGCTATTTTGCAGGTATTTTGTTTTGTTTTGTTTTTGGCCTCTCTGGCTACCCTTGTGACGTTGCTGAAATCTTGCTGTTTGACATCCATGTGTCTATAGAAATGGTTTTCCTTTCGGTGCTTAAGAAATAACTGAGTTTTCTGAGTTGAAGGTTTGATTTTATTCAACAGTTCTTTTTTTTGGGGGGGGGGTACTGGGGATTGAACTCACGACCTCGCACTTGCCAGGCAGGCACTTATGCCACTGAGCTAAATCCCCAGCCCTATTCAACAGTTCTTAAACTGGCTCTTTAAATACTGCCTCTTCCTCCTGTGTCCTCTCCTCTTTCCAATTGATTTAGCCCTTCCACAACTTTTGCTTCTCTTTATAGATTCCAACTCTTTCTCCCTGCACTGTTTTCAGAATAATCTCTACAATTCTACCTTACATTTTACTAATCTATCTTCAGCTTTACATAATTCCCCCCTTTTTTGGACACATACCTTGAATTGTACAATTCTAAGGATTACATTTTTCATTTCTCGAAAGTTTATTTGATTAATTTCCAGACTGGTGCAGCCTCCCACTACTTGCTCATATTTTCTAGTATCTCCGATTTGGTTCTGAAACATTCTACAGTTTGCATCTATTCCAGTGTCACATGTCACGCCAGGTCTGGATCTGGTGTCCACGGTCCCTGCTGACCTCTCATTTATAGGATTTTCTTTGTGTACTTCATCATTTTTTTAAAAATCTGGGATCTCATATTTCTTGCAATGTTCTCTGTGAGCATCTTTAAAGTTACATTTGTCAGGTGGGAGTTTGTGTCTGATCTCGGGCCTCACATTTGAACACCACCAACTTAGAACCGTATTAAACCGAAAACTCTGCCTGGAGTTTATGGATCCATACAGACAGGGACAGAGTGCAAACCACTTAGGGACTGCCATGCATGCTCATTGTAGCTGCTTTTACCCTCTCGTGATGCCATGGTTGGGAGGGGCACATTCCTTGCTTCCCGACTGTGCAGTGGAGTTATTTATCTTGGGCTCTTACACTGAGGGTAGAGGTCTGTGAGACGCTGGCCTCACCAAGGCATCTCCAAAACACCCTCCGGTTTGGTCCAGCATAGAATCCTTGCTATTGCTTTACCTTTGGTGCTGATGGTGTGGGTGGCTGTGCACGCCGTGATATACCTTGCAAGACCAGTGTTCTGGGGACTTACCTGAGAGGTGTCCAACCAAAGGCAGGTGCGCAGGCAGCCTCAAAGCTTATGGATCTCCAATAGGGAGTGTGGGCAAGGTGACCTCATGGCTGCCCTGTCACCTTGTGCTCTCTTGCTGGAAGGATGCAGGCCGTTCCTCCCTGAGTCAGGGGTCTCAGTCGCTTTCCTTGTAGCTTTCCTTGTAGCCAGAATACATTCCCTGAAGTTCACGACTTAAAGGAGGAAAGGTGCCTTTTGGCGGTTTTAGTCCACAGTGGTGGAGGAGAGCTGTGATGGCCCGGTGTCCCGGAAGTAGAGATCCAGGAGGAGCTAGGAAGAGAGAAACTCTTCCAGGCCACGCCCACAGGTACCGCCCCCGTGGACCAGACCCCTCCCTCCCAACAGCGCACCAACGCTACTGCCCCACAATCCAATCACCTTCCAAGAGCCCCACCTGTGAGGCTTTTGGGGGACATCTACCTACACAGGCCAGTGGCCTTCTGCACTCAGAATCCTGGGCCTCTGGAGCCCAGGAGCCCGCAGATGAAAACCAACAGCCTGATTGTATTTCGGGGTTGTTTCCGGATGAAAAGTCCATCCTGGGACTTATTGTGAGGCACAGAACCCTGGAGAGGAAAAGAGGCGACCCCGCACTTGCAGGAGTACTGATCCCTGGCCATCCTGGAAGGCACCCAGGAAGGTGCTGGGAGGTTCCACATGTGGTGGGCTGGGCCCACTCCCATACTGCCCCCGCACCCAGGGATGTCACACTGGCCCCCAGAAGTGGATATTGACTTCAGGTGATGACCTTGCTCTTGAGAGTGCTGGTGCTAAGTCCTACTCTAAGTAGCTAAGTCGCTAATCACGACGACAGAGGACTCACAGTCACCTTGGAAACAGACCTTAAGGAATGCAGAGTGGACCACGCTGGCGACCCACACTGGAGCCAGAGGGAACATCTATTCCCTCCTCCTGGCCTGACTGGCCCTGAAGCAGGTCCTCCTGGCCTCTGACTTTCAGAGACAAACTCAAGGAGCTGAAGCCCCCACCCTGTCCTGTCCAGCGCCCCCTGCTGGTGAGTGGAGGAACCCACTGTGCATTTGGACCGGTCCAGTTTATGGACCCGGAAGCAGGGAGTCCATGTGTGCACAGCCCCGGGAGGGGGGGCTCCCGAGTGTCCCCAGGGTGGGCGCTCCTCCCCACAGGATGTGTCATCCTCTCAGGGGCAGCCAAGGGTGAAGGGTAAGTGCCCCGGATGGGGGACCAGAGGGTGACGTCACCGCCACTCTTAGTAATGCTTTGGCAGAGCCTGGAGCTCCCACCTTAGGAGGAGAGGGAGGAGGAGGAGGGGCAGCAGGACGGGAGCTGCAGTGTGGACACTGCCAAGTCGGCGACGTGATGGGGTTGGGCGCCCGGCCAGGAGCACCTCGTGCTGCCTGGCCAGGGTCTCTGGGAAGGAGAGACCCCTGGGAGTCCAGGCAGGGGACTCTGGAAAGGGGTGTCCACTTCAGACTGTGTGCATGGAGTGACCCTCAAACTGTGTCTGTCTGTCTCTGCCTGTCTGCCTGTCTGTCTGGGAAGTTGTTCCTGATCGATGGCTGTCTGTCTGGCTGTCTGACAGCTTATTGTCATCGC
Organism: Dolichotis patagonum; assembly: GCA_004027295.1. Taxonomy (NCBI): domain Eukaryota; kingdom Metazoa; phylum Chordata; class Mammalia; order Rodentia; family Caviidae; genus Dolichotis; species Dolichotis patagonum. The sequence goes on along the minus strand of PVJX010014799.1, from coordinate 14,724 downwards.
TTGTTGATCACTGTCTAAGCTATGGCAGTGACCCTTGAGGGCCACAAATCCCTGTCCACGTTCCAGGGAGCCTAGGCTGCCCCCCACCCCAGCCCACTGTGACCTCTGAGCACCAGGTCATGAGTCTGAAGGAAGGGGCAAAACTGACATCTGCTAGGCCCGGTTCCTGGGGGTACAGCCGAGTGACAAGGACTTGCTCTTGGGGACCTCACCTTCCAGCAGGGAACAGAGTTACTCCATCGCTAACGCCCATCTCACGGGAAGCAGAGACCAGAGGAGCTGGACTGTGGGTGCTCCAAGAAAGCCACTTCACTATTGTCCCTGGTGTCACCTTGCCATTCATTCACAGGACACCCCCCATTCCAGGATAAGAGATCGTGCAATCCTATGGCACTTCTGCGCACTGTTAGGTGATGAAAATCTTCATTTGCACAAATTAGCAATGAAAAGGGCTCATCAGGTCCCAGGCATGGGTAGTCCCTTCTGTGAATCTGGTGACATCCACATCTCCAGCTGTCCCTGCCGCCCCCTGCAGGTGGCCGCTGGAGCAGGCTGGGCCTCCCCTCTGCCTGCACAGGTCCCTGTTCCCTGACCCTCTTCCCTGGGTGGCTCCTTGTGGTTGCTGGGCAGAGGGCAGAGGGAGGGCAGGTCCGGAAGGCAGAGGTATTTCACTGAGCCTGCTGCGGGGGCTTCTGCTCAGGAGCCCTGCAAGGGTGGAGCTGCCTCTGTATTTCCTCAGGGTCCCAGGACCACGGGGCTGGACTCCCCACATCGCAGCCATGAGTCTTGCCCACCTTTGGCTCTCTGGGCCCCCTGTGCAAACTGTCTGTTGTGTCACCTCCTGAATTCACAGCACCGCAGAACCTGGATGATAAGGAAGGGGAGGGACAGGAGGAAGAGGGGGAGGGGTGGGAGCGGTGCTCTGGGAAACACCTTGGCAGACCAGGTCCGTCCGACCACCTCCTGGGGTCGCAGCTGGCTCTCTCCGCTCATTCCTAGCAGCAGCCTCCCCTTCTGACCTGCTTAGACATCCCTGACCTGCAGGGAATCGCATCTTCTCACAGTCCTTGGGAGGGCAAGGACGCATGGCCCTGACACCCTCCGGTAAACGCCGCCTTCCTCCCTGGCCTCCTGGCCCTGCCCTGCCCTGCCCTCTCCGCGGGCTCTGCAGGCGCTGACCTGCGCCGGGTCCGGGCTCCACCAGGCTCTGGTTCCCTTCATCTGTCCCAGCCGTGCTCCTCTTGCAAGGGTCCCCAAGCGGGGCAGGTGGGGCTCCACACACTCAGTTGCTGAAGCAGGGCCCTGAGTCCCTTTGGGGCTGACTGGCTGGTCCTGTTGTGGCTCTCGGTGCCCTGTCCACCAGCCCATCCCATCTCCTCGCATAGCCTGGACTCCAGGGCCGGGAAGCTCATCTGCCGGAGCCCGGCTGTAGACCTGCACATGCACGCATGCGCGTCCGTAACTCACGCCCAACTCTGCAAACGCGCACGCACAGATGCCGATGCACACCGCGAGCCCAGTTACCGTGGTGCCAGGTGCGGCTGCTCCAGGAGGCACGAGCTTTTGAGAAATGCGGGCCAGGGCGCAGTGGGGTGAGGGGACAGCAGAGCAGGGAGTCAGGTGAGGCCTGAAGGTGCTGGTGACTCTGCCCAGGACGTCAGAGAGCAAGCTGAGAACAGGAGCTGAGCAGTGCCTCTGGAGTCTGGCTGGGAGGCCACGCTTTTGCCAAGTGTGACCTGTCTGAGAAGGAGGCTGGCGGCCACGAGGCTGAACCTGCCCAGGGGCCCGGGCGGCCTCTGGGTCTCAGCTGTGCGACGACACGCTATGCCACCTCGCCACTTCAGCTTCTATGGGCAATGGGGTGACGTTGAGATTTCTGTGTCCTCAGGCCTCCTGTGCCCCTGTACCCCTCCTCCTCCTGCCTGCGTGCACCTGGGCTCCCAGGTCACACAGGGGAGGGGCTCCACGCAGCTGGCCAGGACCTGGTGTGGTCCGACGGAGGTACTGGATGTTGGAACGGGGCTCTGTACCCCTTAGAGGGATGGCATGGCGATCGGACTCCCCCCAATCCCCCATTGCTAAAGGATGGGCCAGGGAGGGTGGGGCACAGCGCCTGGGGCCTGCTGGCAGGACGTGGCAGTGGCCGAGCAGCTAAGCAGAGAGGAGGGCAGGGACCAGGGCGGCTGTGACTGTCAGTCTGAGACACAGGGTGCAGGCTGGAGCACGCGGCCCCCTCTCCTCCCCTCGGGCACTGGCCACCACTCTCTGGCCAGCTGCCTCTCACAGCACGGCCCACAGCCTCAGCAGGGGCACCAGCAGCCAGCCAGCTCTTGGGGACAGGGGATACTTTCCAGTGGCCCTGTTCTCCCCTCCACCTGCCCTGCACAGAGCCCTGGGTAAAATGTCAAAATCCCCTGTTTAAAAGGCCACCGCTGTGGCAAAGGAGGAAGAGTATTGAGGTCCTGCCTGAATTCAGCCAAATCTGGAACCAAATCCTGTCTGCTGAACCCACTTTTCTCACGGTAAAGTGGGGGTGACTCATTGGGCATAGTGGTGCATGTCTGCGATTCCAGCCACCGAGAGGCTGAGGCATGAGGGTGGTTGTGAGTTTAAGGCCAGCTTGGACTATACAGGGAGTTCGAGGCCGGCCTGGACTGCACAGTGAGACCCTATTCAATACCCAGAGGCAGGAGAAGCCTAGCTTGCCTCGGGTTGCTAAAAAGAACTCAGGGCTGAAAGAGACCCACGGTAGGGACCCAGAACGTACACCACAGCAGAAAGCACACTGTAGAAACCGGCACCAAAGAGGCCTCCATGAAACGTCTGTGGGCCATATAGAGGTCGGCATGGAAAAGGGACAAACTTGCCGACACTCTGGGACAGAAGCCGCCTGTCTCCTATCTGTCTTCCCAGCAGCAAGAGGGTGGCCGGGCCACAGAGAGCAGGGTGAGGTGCCACTGTGCCCACAGTGTCAGCGCCTGTGTGCAAAGTACATTACACACCCCAGCACTGCCGCGGTGACGCCAAGGCAGGGACGGAGATTCACAGCCCGAGTCCCCAGGGACAGACAAGGCCTCACGCGTCTCTGTCTCGACTGTGTGGTGACCTGCAGCATACCTGCATCTGCTCTGAGCCTTCTTTTTTTTTTTTTCCCCATTTTGTTTTGTGAGAGAGGCTCTTGCTATGTAGTTCAGGTTGCCCTTGATCTTGCTCTATAACCCAAATTGGCGTCAAACTCTCAGTGACCCTCCTGCCTCAGCCTCCCAAATGCTTAGATTACTGGAGTGTCTTTCTCAGCCGTACACCGAGGTAACACCAGCTCTCAGACTTCCTTAGAGGATGTAATGAGGCCCAGGACTGAGCCTGGCAGGCAGCTGGCCCTCAGCACATAGTGGCTGTCACGACTGTCACCTAGTCATCATTGTACCACCTGGTTACTGCCGTGGGGTCGTTGATCCCAACTTTAGGGCTCCAGGCACCAGCATTTCTGCAGCTCAACCTCAGGCTGGCTCCGCAGGCTGGCATCTGTCACAGGCGGGGGGGAGGACCAGGTGGCAGTCTCAGCAGCCTGTTGTCCCCAGGCTGACCTGGCTTTTCTCACAGCTGTGGCAGGGTGGGGAGGGGGTCTTGAGGGTTTAGGGTACACAAACCTCAAGTCACAGCTCAGAACTGGCACAGAGAATCCAGTTCCACACTTCTAGGAAGCAGGAGCTGGAGGGATGGCGGCTTGGATCTCAGGGTCCCTGTCACCTTGGCCCAAGCTGGGCTCTCCAGGTGTGTGATGGGGTGGTGCATTGCCCCCCACGCTGCTGTTGGCTTCCCCTACAGCGTGGCCCCCAGGAAGCCGGCAGAGGAGTCCTCTAGCTCTGCTTTCGGTCCTTCTCTGCCCCTGTACCCCAGTGTCCTGCAGGAAGTGGTCCTTGGCCCAGGTGAGGCCGGAGGCATCTGAGGTGACACAGCGAGGAAGGGGCTTAGCTCTGGACCTGCCAGTCCCCCACCTGCAGGGGTAGAGCCATGGAGCCACTGGGCCCCAGGGCTGTCCCTTTGCTGGAAGTACAGGCCCAGGCCCATGTGTGCCCTTCCGGTCCTAGGGCCTCCCTAGGGGACATGAGCGTCTGCTGACACGAGGCTGTGTTCCCACGGTGACGCCTCGGATGCAGAGTTAAAGGCCCCGTTTTCCAGATGCCTCTGAAGAGGGGTGAGGCCACCCACTCTCACCCTCCTGGGGAGCAGGAGCCCTTGTGACCCAGTGGGGGGAGGCCCTGGAGTGTGGGGGAGGGGCCGCTAGTGTGGTCGCCCGTCTGCGCCTGTGGACACGTGTGTGCTGTGTGTGCACACGTGCACAGGGGTGTGTACGAGATCGCTCTCCAGAGCCCCGGTGCCGGGAGGGCAGTGGCCCAGGGTCTAAGGCGCCATGTGTGTTCCCAGGAGCTGGAACTGTGTGCAGGCCGGGTACTGTCCACGGAGGACAAGCGGGGCATGGCTGAACAAATGAGAGAATGAACGAAGCTTAGTGCGTGGGTCAGAGGACCCCAGAGGACAGCCAGGCACGGGGCTCTGTCCTCTGTCCTCTGCCGGAGAAGGAGGTGGTGGCATGCCTGGCCCTGGCGACTGGCTGACCACGTGCCCCTGGTGTCCCCTGCACACCCCATGGCTTCCTGAAAGAGCTCATGGGCGGGGCCGGTGGAGGAGATCCAGCCGGCAGACACTGGGCCTTCCCGGGCGCCATGGGAGGGCTGGCGTCCAGCCCCAGGGGGACACTCATGGCCTAGGCCATCTCCGCCCTGGCTGTCGAGCTTCCACACCTGCGCCCCGCCATGAGGCTCCTGTCCTCTGTCAGCACCCAGGCCAGCACCCATCTCCCGGATGCGTCCTGGGTGCTACCTTCAGCTCCTAAGGGGCCCACAGAGCACCCACGGCCCAGCAGGGAGGTAGAAGGGACAGGAGCCCCAGCCTTGGGCAGGTGACTGCTTTGGGGGCCACTGCGGGGATAGGGAATCAGCGCTGAGGTCCCTCCCTGCCATAACTATGTGGGGGTGGACATTCAGGGGCCAGCAGGCTCTGTGCGCTAGGTGACACCGCACTCCAGCCTGGGGCTGACCCAGGAACCGCGGCACCATGGAGCCAGGACGGTGACCTCTGAAGCAGGAAGTGTGGGGTTCAAATCCCAACTCTGTTGCCTTCTGGCTGCGAGACTCTAGGTGGGTGGGTGAGTCAGAGGAAGCAGCCTGGGGTGCGGCCCCCGCAAACTCTGACATTGTTTCATTCTTCTCTGAAGAGTTTTGCAGACAAGTCTGGGCCCACCCCCACTGTCTACTAGGGTCACACAGGAAGATGGGGTGCAGCTGGATGGAAACTCCAAGGCGCCCTGCTCCGGGGGGGGCAGCAGAGATGAAGACCCCCCCAGACACTCTCTGGCACTCCTTCCATGAGGATGAAGCTATGAGGGCCCTCCTAGAAGAGCAGAGTCCCTGGGGACCACTGACACATGCCCTATAACCCCTGGGGACCCTCAGCTTCCCCGGCACCTCTGAGGGGGGCTCAGCTTTCTTTCCACCATGCAGGTCTGGGGGCTCAGGAGAGATGGAACCCTACCCTGGTGCTGTCCTCAACCCCAGGGGGCTACAGTGGCCCTCAGGGATACCAAGGAAGAGACCTCCATCTGGAACACCAGCCTCTTCCCTCCTGCTTTTCCTGGGGCTCCTGTGGTCACCCCCAGACTTTCCTGAAGGGCAGGAGTGCCCCACTCACAGGGCAGCCTCAACCAACTCTGAGGCTGGGCACCCTGGAGCCCACATGGTCACCAGGGGTTTCTGAGCTGGGTCAGACCCTCTGCGGCTGCATGGCTCCAGGTCCCACAGAGGTCCCCCAATTCTCCACGTTAAGGTCCACCAAAGCCCCAGATGCTCAGGGCTTGTGTGTGGTGACTGGATTATGGGGTGCTGCAGCTGGCATATTGAGGTGGGGTATGGTTGGGAGAGGCAGTCACTGGGGACGTGGGCTGGCAGGGTGTGTCTCCCTCCTGGCTCCTCCCTTCTCTCTCCACTTCCTGCCCGCCATGCCCTGAGCAGCTCTCCTCCGCCAGGCCCCTCTGCCATGCCGCCCTGCCTTGGCGCCAGCTGACTGTGGACTGATACCTAGAGATACCTCTCCTCTTTAATTGGCGGGTGTCAGGCATTGTGTCCCAGCCACCAGGAAAGTGGCTAAGACATTTGGGTCTCACGAAGGTCCTGCCTGCAGCCCTGAACCAGGCTCTGTCTCCTGACTTTGCCATGGCTGTCCCGGTCCTGGCCGCAGGCCCTGTTCCCCTGCAGACCACCCTCAGGGCAGAGCAGGCATGTGGGGTCCTCTATGGTCACAGACAGTGGACATGGGGCAGATGCCAACGGCTCCCCTGTGAGGACGGTTCCCACTGAGGTAAGCAGGTAGCATGGCTAGGGTTGGGGGCAGCAGTGTGGCCGGCTGGCTGGGGCCGGACTCCCCATCCTCCCTGCAAAGACAGGACGTTGAGGACGTCATTAGGACATGCACCTCACACAGCGCAGCAAGGAAATGAACCTCCACGCAGCCAGGTCAGACCTGGGTGTCCAAGCTCTGTGCACCCATGGGTATGCAAAATGAGCCCTGCCAATTCCCGGGCAGTCACTGGGCCTTCCTGATCCCTCCCTGGCCAGCAGCACCAACTCCGTGGGCAGTGCTACCAACTGGCATGTGACTGGGCACCCAGGGGACTCATTTGTGCTCTTTGGTCCAATGGCTTCTTGAAGTGCTATCAAAGTGTCCAGTTAGGCCCATAGCTCCTAACAGCTCCACGTGAGGACACTGTGGGAAATGAGAGCTGTGAAACTGACAAATTTCCCCTTTTCCCTTGGCCCCTAGGAAGCTCAGAGACAAACCAGTGGCTCAGTATATCAATATGTATTCCAGGGTAGTAACTGCAATCAATCCACAATCCAACTAGACTGACTGACAGAGCAGCGCTGAGGAGTCTGAAGTTGCAGTGATTGATGCTGAGTGATGTTGGCTCTTACGGATGACCAGGACGCATCTCCGGGTAAGTAAACCCAGGGGCAGCTCGGCGCTTCGTTGATTTCACCCTTGCCTGTACTTTCTGTGAAGTTTTATGTTTTCACATCGGTGCTCTCTTTGTGGTATGAGGCTTTTCTGGGTGCCGCTGGCCCACCTCTCTTTAGGGTGACAGTCCATGGCCACATCCTGCCACAGCCTGAGGATCTAAAGTGATGTGATTCAGGAGTCACTTTGGAGGGCTGCAAAAAATGCAGACTCCTGAGCTGGGTGTGGTGGCACCCTCGGTGATCACCACACTCAGGAGGCTGAGGCAGGAGGATCACTGAGTTTGAGGCAAACCTGAACTACATAGCGAGACCTTGTCTCAAAAAACCGAAAAAAGAAAGAAAAATGAATATTCCTTGTCCCCACCCTAGATCCGCTGCTCCAGAGTCCTGGAACCCTGGCATCTGCAATGTCACAAATACTCCCTGGGCACCAGGGACGCACAGGTTTGGCGTACCGTGGTGCCTACGGTAACCAGCCTCCTAGGCTAAGGCGGCAGCGCCCCCTGGCGGGCCCTGCTGAAGCTCCTCCCGTCTGCAGCGCCTTTTCCTAGGAGCCAGCCTGGGCTACCTAGGGCGACGCTGTGTCAACCCCCCACCCCCAGATAAAGTCTCCCGTTCTATCTCAAAGGGGCCCTGGCTTCTACCAGTGGGACTCTAGGCCTTTGGTATGAGACGGGTTCCTTCACAAATCCTCCTCAAAGCTGGATGCTCGAGAAAGACACAGACCCTCTGGTCACAGTTGTGAGTCCCTCCCACCCCTGGAGCCAACGGCCCCCCCACTTCCGGCAGGACTGTTACAAACCCACTTTAATGGTCTCGAGCCCGTAGCTTGTTTTACAGAGCTGAGCACACAGAGCCCCACTGCCCCCAGGCGAGGTGCAGGCTCAGCACCGCTGCGGGGCGGGGCGGGGAACAGGGGGGGACAGCGCCCAGCAGGGCGGCCCAGCCCCCCCTCGGGCTCTGCAGGATGGGGGAGGGGATTCTGTCTGTGCCACGCCCCGAGGACTCCCGTGTGCCAGCAGGCAGACTCTGTCCCCACCCAAGGCTCACGAGGTCCTGCCCTCACTCGGTGTGGCCCGGCTGGGCTGAGTTGCTGTCCACGCAGTCCCGCCGCCTTCCGTGGAAATTCCAGAAACCAGACACAAGGGTGGTAGTGGGAAAAGCCGCCCCGCCTCGTGGGCGGAACCCCCCACCCGGTCTGATGCGCGTGCCCCTGCAAACTCCGCCCGGCACTGGGGCCCGGAGGACACAGTTGCCTGTGCAGGACAGTACGCCGGCAGTGACCTCGGAGCCCCTGAGCGTCCCCTGGCCGGCGGGCAGCGAGCGGAGAGGTCACGGGGGCCACCTGGGGCTCAACGCCCGCCGCAAAAGAGCAGGGAGAGGGGTGCGGGCCCCGGAAAGCCACCACTTCCGGTCAGCACGACGAGGTGGGAGGGGCAGGGAAGAGGAGCTGGGAGGCCCCTGGGGGTCATCGGGCGGGAGCTGGGGCGGGGAGGCGGGGACCGCGGCCCCTCAGTACTTGGGGACCTTGCTGTAGTCTTCGGAGTGGATATGGCGGCACAGGCAGAGGGACAGGAGCATGCCCAGGAGCTGTGGGAGACAGGGGCATCAGGGAGGTGGCCTGCCCAGGCCAGAGCCCCCCCCATGTCCAGGCAGAGCAACGTGGGCTGGGAGTCGTCTACCCCGCGGTGCAGGCGACAGAGGCCCAGGAGGGACCCAGCCGGAAGCTGATGGGCTCCTGCCCTGCGGCCCGGCCACGCGCCCTCCCCAGGACCCCGGCAGAGGGCAGGGGACAGACCTCGATGGCAGCGACGCCCACGCACACGCCCAGGATGATGCCCAGGTTCTCCTGCAGCCACGTCTGCACCTTCTCCCTGCAGCCCTGCGGGGTCACGGCCGGGTCAGCCTCATCGCGCCCCCGCCCCATCACACAGGCTGCCCAGGCCCCCTGGGGCAGCGACACGCGATGACCAGTCCCGGCCCTGGTGCGGAAGGGGGCTCACCTCCTTGTACACCGGCCACTTGTCGGGGTTGTTGCCGTCCTGGGTGGTGTTCAGCGCTACCGTGCAGAAGCCCTTTATCTCCGAGAAGCTGGTGTCTTCCTGGCCCTTGTCCTTACAGGAGCAGGGGTAGGTGATCTCGCTGTGATTCATGAGCGCCGCGTTTTCCGTCCAGTTGGAGAAGCTGACCCAGCCGCAGCACCTCACCTGGTGGGGCAGCACGGGTGGTGTCCCAGGGTCACCCGGAGGCCACCTCCCTCCTCCCCAACTCGGACCCGGAACAGCAGAGCTGCGGGGATTGGGGTGTAGGGTCCACTTGGGCTTCTGCGAGCCACGAGGGATAAAAGTAGCTTTCAGGCTGGTGCACGCCTATGACCCCCAGCACCCAGGAGGCTGAGGCAGGAGGAGCACTGTGAATGTGAGGCCAACTGTGGCGACATAGTGAATTCGAGGCCAACCTGGACTATGTGGTGCGACCTTGTCTCCAAAGTAAATAAAAAAAAAAAAGATTCCTTCCTTATAAAAGAGGAACAGAGGCTCCATAAGAGTGGGCTGAGGTGGGCACAGGTCCGGCAAGGCCAGTGGGAGAGAGCTCAGCACGGCCACCTCTGCCGTGAGGTGCTGAGCCTGTGCGTGGTTGAAATTTGGCTCTGAGCTCCCAGGTCCCCAGAGTGAAAAGGGTCAATTCTGCAGTTTTGAAGGAGATACCGGTACTCTCGGCGGGGAAGGAGGACTGTCCGGCTCTGCACTGCGCACTCAGCTAGGCCGCTACTTCCTAGAGTTGCTAGGAGCCCGGCCACCGGCAGGGTTTGGTTCCCGGCGGCTTTGAAGCCAGCAGGGGGCGCCAGGCACCAGCATTTCTTTTCCTCTTTTTCTTCAGAGCCGCGCGCTCAGTGTGTAGCCCGGGAGGCTGGCCCGGAGCTCCCGCCGACCCTCCTGCCTCAGCCTCTCGGCGCTGGGGTTGCAGGTGGGCGCCACCACGCCCGGCTTATGCAACAGGCATTTGCTTCCTGATTCCAGTTGCCCGGCTGCCTCTTCTCTGGGGGAGGGGCTGTCCCCAGCCTGTCCCCTGCGTGTCCCCCTCCCCCGCGTGTCCTGCGAGGTCACCCACCGCTCACCTGCGCCTGCACGTAGTCCCAGGCCTCCTGCAGGCTGTCGCCGCCGCTGGCGTTGTAGTTCCGGATCAGCCCTGACACCACGGTGCCCATCTCCTCCTTCAGCTGCAGACGGGAGGCGGGCGCAGTCAAGCTCCGGGGCCCGCGCCCGCACCCCCTGGCTGGGCTGAGTCCCAGCTGAGAGCCTCCTGTGGCCCCCTACCACCCTCAGGAAAAATGCCAACGTCCTCTCAGCGGCCACCAAGCCCGCTGTCCCCATCCTCTTTCTGGGCACCCGCAGACGCGGATGGGGTTCGCTCCCCTGCACCCCGCGGGACACTGTGTGCTTCCGCTTCACCGTCTGTCTCCCTCCCTGCTGGACGCCATCTGGACAGGGACAGGGACTCTAGGAGGCTTGCCCGCTGCAGAGCCCCCATGGCAGAGCTGGCCCAGCCAGAGCAGGGGTGTGGGACACACGGATGACCCCCGTGTGCATGGTAGCCTGGCTGTCCTCTCCCGCACAGGGGACACTCACAGGCCACTGCTGGGCCCCTACTGCCCAGAGCAGAGGGACCAGGCAGAAGAACAGGGCCCAGTTTCCTTCTTCCGGGGAGACAGCATCAGGACCCCAGGACTGGTGGACGGAGCCTGGGTCCTGTCCTGACTGTGCTGCCCACTCTGGCCAGGATTTGAGCCCCCTGGTGGCCTAAGGCTGATGGCAAATGAGGCAGGCAAGGGGCTTGGAGGAGCAGGGGACGCGGCCCGCACACCTCCTGCCATGTTGGGCACAGGCAGCAGCCTGCAGCCACCGGCCCAGGGTGAGGAGGGGAAGGCCGTGCCCACCGCCCTCACTTCCGGAGAACCGAGACCTGGGCGAGGCAGGATGGGGTGTTGGCGGGGCTTTCCTAGACTGTCTTCCAGGAAGCCTGTCAGTGGGGCTCCCCCAACCCCCTCGAATGCTAAACCCAGACACCCCCTGCCCCGGTGCCCTGCAGTCCAGGTGCCTTGTTAGTGCTGGGGCCTCAGTGTAATCCTCGCATAGACCTAGGTCCTAGCCCTGTTTCCACAATCCAGAGACACAGACAAGAAGTCCACAGAGGTTAATTCCCTCAGCCTAGGTCACACAGCCAGGGTGCAGAAGAGCGGAGGTCTGGACCCCTGTCTTTCTCCATGAGGTGTGTGTCAGCCCACAGATCCTCTGCCTGGGAGCCACCTCGCCCACATCCTGCGCCCACTCGGCGCCCTCGGGCCGAAGCCGGGCTCTCTTTATACCCAGTGTGGTGTCCACACTTCCTGGCCCCTCCCAGGCCTGCAGGAAAGGGAAGGCGTGGGGAAGGGGCTCCACCCCCAGGTGATTTCCATGGAAACGCCCCGCTAGCATCCTCCAGAGTGCGACTGGGACATCACTGGCCTCTGGGACCAGGTGCTGGGGCTCCAGTCGGAGTGAGCCAATTTCTGACTCCCGGGGTGGCTGCATCTGTCCCAGAGGCCTGTGTTGGGACGCCTGAGACTGTCGCCCTGGCAACGGGGGGAGGGGCAGACAGACAAGAAAGAGCAGGAGAGAGCTGGGCTGGGCCAGAGAGTGTGCTGGGAACTCCTGGGCTGGGCCCTGTCCCCTGGCTGCCACTCTGCCCCTGCTCACTGTGGTGTGGGGATAGGCTGTGACTGGCAGTGACACCCGGGCATCGGGTGGAACTGGGCGAGGACTTCCGAGAAGGAAGCCAACTGAGGACAGCAGCGGCACACGAGACCCTGACATGCTCGGCTGGGTGACAGTGCCCCACGCAGCCAGGAGCCTGGCCAGGGCCGGCCGAATAATCAGTCACAGCCCAGGCCAAACAGCAAGTGCAGACTGCCTTAAAAATTACTAAGGGCGAGGCTTGGTGGGCCACATCTGTCATCTCTGCACTCTGGGAGGCTGAGGCAGGAGGACCCAAGTTGGAGCCCAGCCAGGGCAACTTGGCGACTTGGTGAGACCCTGTCACAAAATAAAGGGGGCCTGGGATGTAGCTCAGTCCAAAGGCCCTGACCACACAGCTGGTCAGCAACAGGGAAGTGACACAGTCCAGGCACAGAACCAGGGCTGGGTCTGGAACTGTGACCAGGCGTGGGGGGCACCAGGGCTCCTGGAGCCAGCGGGAGCCATGGTGTCCCCACCACCAAGTTCCTGGGTGAGGCCTGGGTCTGGACCCCACCCCCGGTGAGTCCCTTTGTCCCCTTTCCAGAGGGCCAGCCTGGACACCCTTCTTCCCCACCCAGAACAGAAGGCTCACCTGTCCCCGTGGGGTTCAGCCGCCCCCACCCGGGGAAGCCAGGGCCCGGTCAGGGCTTTCCGAGGGCTGCTTAGTCAGTGGGAACCTGTAAGCACTGCCGCTTGGGGCTGGGGGGATCCCCGGTTTTCCTGACCACCTCTCTGGGGAGCAGGGGGCCCAGAGATCCCTTTTTCAGGCTGGGTGAGTCCCTGCTGTAGTCTCCAGGAGCCCCCGCAGCCTCGCCTGCCTCCCCCCACCAGGGGCTGGTGCCACCCACCCTCCAGGGGGCCCCAGACCCAGGGCCACCAGATCCCGAGGCTCAGGGGGCTGGTGACAGGGACAGAGCCAGGCAGCCAGCCCCAGAGCTGACCGGAAGCTCTGTCCCCGTGTGGGCCGGATGTACACAAAGCCAGGGACACAGCGAGCACCTGCCATCACCCGGCCCTGGGGGACGAGTCCTCCCCAACTGCCACTGCCCTGCCAGGGGGGACCAGTCCTCTGCACCTACTGCTTCTGGCCCCCGGGGCTTCCTCTGAATGAGGGAGACAGGGCCCATGTTATGGCAGCAGAGGAAACTGAGGCACAGTGGGCTGAGTCCCTCCCAAAGGTCTTGGCATCAGAAATCCCTGGTCTGTAACAGCCCTGGGGGTGGGGCGGGACCCCTCTGCTTCACTTATGGGAGCACAGCCCACAGCCTGGGGGCCCCATCTCAGGGGACCCAGGTCCCCCAGCCACCCCGCAGGAACAGACTCCGGGACAGGGGTTCGGTCCCTGCTGGGATGGGCAGGGAGCTGGGAAAGGAAAAAGTGACCTCTCCTCCAGGTGGTAATGTGGCAGCACCAGAAGGTCCCTGGCATGGACCAGGTACCACGGAACAGAAGTGAAGAGCTGACCCCACGCATGACCCCTTTGCTAGGAAAGGAGTTTGATGCCCCTAACCGCTGGCTTCCTGTCTGTCGCACAGCCAAGTGAACTTCCTCCCATCCTCTGAATCTCCTATTTCCCCTTTTGCTTTGGCTGCCAGGAAACTCAACACTCAAGTCAGGAACAAGAGTATTTCTCTTAGCATAAGTTCTGCTCTCTCTCATTTTGGTTTTAGTTGCCTTGTTGGGAGCTAGCTCCAGTTGTCCTGAAAAACAGGCCAGGTGTGGATTATACACGAGGAATGAGGGTGTAGGTAAGAATGACCACCATGAAAATGTTATCAGCATGGACTCAGAAAACAGGATGCCTGGATTCCAATCCTGGCTCTGCTAATTCCAAGCTGTGTGACCTTGGGCAAGTTGCCTAACCTTCTATGCCACAGCTCCCACCTATCCCTAAGGCTTTAGAAGATGTCACGTGCATACACCAGGTCCCATAAATGATCTCTGGGACCATCACAAAACCCAGTGGCCCTTCCTATTCCCTCCTCTCCTATGCTTCTGTGGGTAGAGTCTAAAAGCTCAATGTTCACTTTGAAGGCTGGTGCTGTGGCAGCCACCTTGTAACCATGAGGTGAGTGAGATGCTGCTTAAAAGCCATCATGGCAGTGAGGATCCTCAAACCAGGGTCTCAGCTTCCAAGCCAGGCTGCTGTCCCATGTCCTCCACACAGGGCAGGTGTCTGTCTGTGACAGCAGAGTGGCTCCTTGTCCCCAGGGGGGTGGGACGCTTACCTTGCCCACATTGAAGTAGAAGAGGGTCCCAGCCACCACCTGGGCGATGAGGATGAGCAGCAGGAAGGCGAAGTACTGGGCAGAGAGGGCAGAGGTCAGCGAGCGGGCGCCTACCCGCACCCGCCCTGCCCGGAGTGGAGTGGGGCCCCGACTCACCAGCCCCAGCAGGCAGCGGACCTCGTTGATGGCGCCGATGCAGCCCAGGAAGCCCATGCCCATGGTGACCGCGCCCACGCCGATGAAGACGTAGGCGCCGATCTGCAGGGAGCTGTAGGAGGTTTCTGGGAGGAAGGAGGGGACACGGTTCACTGAGGGCAGGGTCACCAGGGACGACACTGCCAGGCAGTAACTGGGTGCCGAGGTGCAGGCCTATGATCCCAGCGCTTGGGAGGCTGAGGCAGGAGGATGCCTGAGTTTGAGACCAGCCTGAACTACACAGCGAGGCCCTGTCTGAACTGGGGTGTCCCTCAAGGAGCAGCCTCCTGCACCCCCAGGGTGCCGCCCCCTGGATGTGTCCCATCCTCGTGAGAACTGCACCCTCACCCTGATCCAGCCTGGTCTGCAGCCAGCCTAGTTTTCTCCTCTGCACCCATCAGAATCGAGAGTCCTCCACACCTTATCGATTCTTCTTGCACTTTTGCTCCC
>PVJX010014798.1:0-44030 GCA_004027295.1 Dolichotis patagonum | reverse complement strand
CTTGTATTGTGGTTTTATGTGACTTTTCTGCCTCATGCTTTTCTAGGAATTGTTTTATCTTGCTTTGTTTTGTTTTTCCTGCTAACACAGAAATGATAGATATACATGTAGAGACTCACGCATGTGTAGAGCTTATAAACAGGTTACGAGAACCAACTATATAACACATGTTGAAATAAACAACTACTTTGAAGAAAAAAAGAGACACTACAATACCCAGTGCTGATTCCATAATGTCATGATGTGAAGTCCAGCAAAACTATCACTTTTTGTTCAAAGTGATCTTAGCTTGCTTTGCCTTGTTTAAGTTCAACACACATGAAGGTATGGACAGCTGTTTTGAGGAGAATGCGACACATTATGACAGCCATTCACGGCTTCCCTAATGTCTGATCTTGAAGACCTGTAATGGCCTCCTTGTCCTGCTCAGATCAATTCCGTACTAGGTTGTTTCATGTGATTTCCCTATATGTGACAATATGGACAACTATTTGGAAGAAAACAAAATTCAATATGATAGAGAGTGAATATCTCCAATTGTCTAGCTTTGAAATTTATGTCTTACATTGCTTTCTTGTGATCCACTTTGCTCTATTTTGTTGTATTTAATTTTACCCTATTGATATAATTGCATGTATATTTGAGTGGGTAAGATGGATGACCATATTGTTGTTTTTGTCAGATCATGGAGCAGAACTGTTAACAGTCTCACTGTTTGAATGTCTACTTTACATGTTTTAACTTTTTAATTTGAACAACTATTTCCAAGAAGTCAGTATGTAATTAGTCAAGTAATAATTTCTTAGGTTTTATTGTTGTAGTTTTCCTTTTTTCCTTGGAATACTGTATGGTTGCTACCATTTATTCTGGTTTTTTTTGTTTTGTTTTTTCCTCTTTAAATAAAATTATTAAAAAAAAAGAATTTTAAAAAAAATCAGACGCTCAAAATTCAAAGACCCAACCCAACAATGGGCGTCCAAAATGAATACACAGTTCTCAGATGAACAAATACAAATGGCAAATAAATACGTGAAAAAATGTTCATCATCATTAATCGTTAGAGAAATGCAAATGAAACCACACTGAGATTCCATCTCACCCCAGAAAGAATGACCAAGTTAGAAAAAACTACCAACAACAAGTGCTGGAAAGGCTGTGGGGAAAAAGGAACTCTTCTGCACTGTCGGTGGGAGTGTAGGCTGATGCAACCACTGTGGAGGTCAGTCTGGAGATTCCTCCAAAAGTTAGGATTGGAAGTCACATTTGACCTAGCTATTCCACTTCTAGGCATATTCCCAGAAAACTGAAAACATACCACAGTGATATATGCGTACCCATATTTATAGCAGCACAGTTTGTATTAGCCAGATCTTGGAAACAACCTAAGTGCCTATCAACTGAGGAATGGATTAAAAAGTTGTTGTATTTTTATACAATGGAGTACTACTCAGCTATAAATAATGATCACATTGAGATATAAATAAATGGATGCAACTTGAGACCGTACTTATAGGCTAAATAAATCAAACTCACATGTCCAAATACTGTATAGTCTCCCTAGTGTAAGAAATGGTAAGAGTACATAAGATTTTATGGTAGTCATGATTCCCCATTACATTGCTTTGAAGACTTATAATATTTTTATTCATCAGTTGGAATGGTTTGATTCTGTTTTGTTTGATTTTATTATGTGTGATGGTATGAACATCTATTTTGAAGAAAACAAGACATTATGGCAGCTATTGCTGATTTAATATCCTCTTGGTTTGAAGTCCTACCATGCTTTTGTTCTTCTATTACCATTGGTTCTATCATGTTGTGTCTTATTGGATTTTAATATATGTGATAGTACAAACAAAATTTTTATGTAAAATGAGATATTATAGTAGCCATTGTTTATTTTGTGTTATCTCGTTTAGAGTGCCTGTAATAGTTTCTCTGGAATGGTTTTATACTATTTTGTTATGTTTTATATTATTGTGTGTGAAGCTATGCTCAACTATTTCAAAGAAAGAGACATTATGGTAGCTACTGTTACTATCCGGTTGTCTTGTTGTGAAGTGCTGTGTTGCTTGCATTGTTCTGTTCTGATCTGCTTTGTTCTGTCCTCTTTTGTTTTATTCTCCTTAAGACAAAATTTTTTTAAAAAATAAAATGAGCTTGGATCAATGTAGGGGTATGTATTTTCTGTGCTTGCAATATAGTTAAATGTAAAATGAAAAAGAATTTCAGAACAGGGAGGATGCAAGTGGCATTGATGAATTCTAAGCTGCTTATCAGACTATCCTACAAATAGCATGCTATTTGTAGACAATAGTAGTATACTGATCATGTGAGAGTGACACCATTTTAGTGAATGCTCACTACATGCAAGGCAGGACCTGAAATGCTTTAAATGAGCTCTTCTTCCTGCACCATTTGAGCCATGTCCATCCTATTTAATGACAATAATATCAATTAAAAATAGCTACAATCTACTGGGTGGCTACTATTCACAAACCTCACTTATATTCTGCAACTCAATTCTCCAAGCAATTTTATTAAATTGGAATAAGTACAGTATCTTACTGATTGGATGGTTTACTGATCAGATAACCTTTATAGTATGTTTACTCTGTGATTTTTGCACAAAGCCCCCAACAACACAGGTCATACAGAATGAGGAGTGGAGCACATAAGGCTCAGGTTATCTGAGCAAAACATTTGGTCTTAACCAATACTGTGGAAACTATCTTCTGACTCATTTAACTCTAAGTGCTTTTAGCTAAAATTGTAAAAGTTCCTATATCCCATTTTGCTTTCCACAGTGCTATAAAAATGCCTCAGAGAGAAGAAATAGGGATTCATTCTCGCCGCATATGGTATATAGGGAAATGAAACTTGGATGACTCCATTGAGAATTAGTGCACATTAAGAAAATCTACACTACTGTAAAAAAAGAGAGGAAAAGAAAGTGCTCTAATGGATATAACTGCATGTGTGTTTAAGTGTGTAAGATAGATGACCATATTACTGTTTTTGTTAGAATGTTGTGCAGAACCGTTAACAGTCTCACTGTTAAGTGTGTACTTTGTATGTTTTAACTTTGTAACTTGAACAACTATTTTCAATGATGACAGTACGTAACTTATCAAGTGGCGGTTTCTTAGTATTTTTGTTTTTGTTTTTTGTTGTGGTTGTTGTTCTTTTCTTCCCCCTTCTTTCCCCTTTGGAATTCTGTATTGTTACTACCCTCTTTCTGTTTCATTTTTTCTTTCTTTCTTCTTCTTTTTAAATAAAAAAATTAAAAAAAAGAAAAGAAAATCTACAGTGAAAATCTACACTTGTCAAGTGCACAGTAGGATAAAGGAGAGTGTATTATAATTCCACTCCAGCTTGTCTTTCTACACATACCTGTTTTCCAAATGGAACCAGAAACAAGTAACCATCCTTTACAGAGTCAGCTCTGCCAAACTCTCAGCAGAAGCCTTCTTGTGAAAGAACCAACAGCGCTGATAGTGGGGAGATACCCTTCTCTACCTTGACTGCTACTCCCTGTTGATCATCATCGTTCCATATTAATTTTTGGTCTTCAATCTCATGGCCATGGAGCTTTCTTTCTCTGGTGCTGTGAAGTGAAATTTGCTCTTATTTGACTCTGACTCCTCTGCTAACACTATCACTGACCACACTATTAACGGAATGGGCTTTCTTGTAAGCCTTGGTCCAACCAAGCCAATCTCACAACACCCAGTCAGAGGGAAACATTTGAAAAGGACAATATTAAAATCTTGACAGAATTAGACTTAAGTATGGCAACTCCCACTCATTCTTTTTTTAAATTTTATTTTAAAATGATAAAATTAAACACAACAAAACAGAACAGAACGGGATATAAGAAAGCATAAATTTCAAAGGAGACAACCAGTTATCTTCACTATCTGTCATATTGTCTCTTGTTTTCTTCCAAAAGGTTGTCCATATCTTTGCATACGGGGAGCTTATACTAAATAACATAGCCAATCTTTTCACAAGATGTGTAGTTCCCTGGCTCCCACTTGCTAAGGGGGGCCACGGGATGGGGGGAAAGGATGACATGAGATGTTTGATTTTCAGGCTGCATGCCGGCAGGCACACAGCCGCCCCCCAGAAAGGGGAGGAGCTCCTTGTTCTCCCGGCACCCCAAGTCAACTGCATGGTGCAGGTCCTGAGGCACCAGGGTCTCTTTCCTGCAGGCCCCCAAAAGTCTGCCACCCTCACATGCTATTTCGTTCTGATGAATTGACCATTACATTTCCAAAGTTCTGAAATGGCCAACAGACAACAGAAAGAATTCTCTTTAGCTCCTGTTTGAGACCAGCAGCTATAGCAATCTGCTGGGCTTGTTTCAGGGCCACTCCCACTTACTCTTGTCAAAGTCAAATATTTGTTTTTGTATACCTAGTTCTATAACAACTACTTTAAACTCTAAATTTCTGTTTAAAATTCCATTTTACATATATGGTCTCATACCAAATAACGATGTTTTAGTCAAACATAGACTGTACATAAGATAGAGGTACTCAAAGACTACACTGTCTAGTGAAGTCACAACGACCTCAGTTGAAGTACACTGTACAAATTTCACACAAAATCCCTAATACATTTCTCAAAATGTATCTCCCTTTCATTAGGCAACCCATGACTATATAGGAGAGCAAGATTTTTGTATAGAGCTCTATAGTAAAAATGTTTGGGGGAAATAAATTAATTATTAATGCTGCTTAAAATAATGTTTTAATATCTTTAATAAAGATAAAGTAAAGAAGATCAGAAAAATATAGAAAAATAGAGTGGGACTATAT
Organism: Dolichotis patagonum; assembly: GCA_004027295.1. Taxonomy (NCBI): domain Eukaryota; kingdom Metazoa; phylum Chordata; class Mammalia; order Rodentia; family Caviidae; genus Dolichotis; species Dolichotis patagonum. Next base: position 39,207 of record PVJX010014798.1, on the reverse strand, counting down.
AGAAAAATAGAGTGGGAAAAATAGAAAAGATAATACTATATATGGCATAGTCAGATCTCCTACACTCAAGTTTCCACATTAACACCTAAAAGTGTTACAATCTCAGACACATTTTTAACCTTTCTCTGCATTAGTCTTTCTATCTGCAAAGTGAGAATGATAGTGTTAGCACCTAATGCATGAGGTCTTACAAAACTGAATGATATGTTAAAGTCTGGGGAGTTTTTAGAGCAGTGCCTGGCATAGAAAGTGCTTAATGATTGACAGTGATCATTATAACCAATAACTAGCAGTGCAGTCCGTGAAACCCAAGACTTCTTTAAGAGCTTGCTGGGATCATCCATACAGCCTCAGTCTAAGATCTAAGAGTCCTTCCGTCTCTAATAATATGCTCTCTCACAAGAAACAGATTTCAGTTAAATTCTGGTGGGTGGCATCTCACACCTCTTAAAAACTTCTAAGCTCCAGTATAAATCCCATCCCACTCCAGGTGCACCTCCTGAACTATATGTTAAACTGGAAGGGGACAATAGAACAGAAATCTCAGCATCCTTATTATTCTCTATGTCTGATTCAAACTTGGTATCCTGCAGTAACTTCTGGAAAACACCATTCTGTCCCTTGAGATAGAGCCTCTCCGGGTTCCTGAGATGAGTGTACAGCTCTTCAGGCTTCATTGAATTCTTCCAGCCAGTGTCACTGCCAAAAAGCACGGTTTTCTAAAGACAATTCAGGCAACTTGTTTGCCTCTTTTCTGCAAACTCTTATATTGGTTACACTCCTGTTTAGGGTTAGAGGCAAGAGTCATTGACAGGGCTTTACACCCATGTCTTCCTCCTCTTGGTGTCAGGAGAATATACTATTTGAAAGAGTATACAGGTGTCACATCCTGACTATGGAACTTTTTGCTGGATGATGCAAAAAGTTTAATATCTCTGAGGAGTTTGGTATCTCTGAGGCTTGGTAAATAAATGTCAGGGTGAAAGTGAATAAAACAAAATAATTGCATTTAATTATATATACTAATTCTTCAATAGCAGTGTCACTTATTGTTGTACTTTCTTCACTAATGTGTTTGTCTAGGTATTTTTTTCTTTAACTATGTCAATATCTTTGTGCTTTATAATCAATCTATTCCTTTCTTTTTCCTGCTTACAAAAAAGCATACTCTCTCAACCATCTGCTCTGGATCTTTACTCATCACTTGATCAAAGCAAATCTGGTTTGGTGTTCCTCGATATCCTTTCCCAACACATGTCCTGATACCTCCACCTAGTTGTTCACAGTAGCACACAATGGTGCAACTCAGTTACCATTCCACTCTTTCCTGGTGCACAAGGATGAGGCTTTGATAATTATTTCTTCCAAGGCCATTTTTCCAAAGCAAGAAAGCATTCTGGAGGCTTGCAGAGCCTCAAGGACACTGGTGTCAGTCAAGGGGACCATTTCAGAGAGAGGCCCCCACAGGAGTGCTCTGCCTCACACAGGCCTAAGCATGAGAGCTAAGAGGAGAGTGGGTAGCTGTGCAGAGGCAAAATCTAGACTCACTCTGCACCAGGCAGCAAGAATAGAACAAAGTCCTGCCAAGGTCATAGGTTTTGCAATCAGCTTTCCACCTGTGTGGCACTGAGAGATTGATTAAAATATTTTTTACTTTCATTGTTCTAAACACAAGAGGATAAGTAAAGCAGGTATTTTACTGCCATGTGTGTATGCACATGTATGTGTAAAATAATCATTTGTCTCTTCCACTACCTCCATGAAGCTTCTTGACTTGTGATCATACCTCTCTGGAAGAATACAGTAGTTTTTAACTGTCCACTGATTCTGCTCTGCATCTCAACTCCACTATCCAAATAGCCATCAGAGGCTTTTTAAAACATGTAAGCTGATTATGTCATACTTCTAGTCATGTTTTTTCACTCCATATAGGAAAGGAAAAAGCCCCTGCAGTCTTCAACAAGTTGGCTCTGGCCCTTGTTTTTTTCTTTCCATTTAAGTTGTTTCCCTCTCCTCGGCCTCCATCTAAATTTCAGCCACATCCCCTTATTTCATCCCTCTAGTGAGCACATTTTTTCTCTACTCAAAAACTTTTGCCATCGCTCTTCCAGGAAGCTTCTCTTCTGATTATTTGCCTGCTATCTTACTCTATTTCTTCAAATCTCAGCAATATATCTTCAGAGAGGCCATTCTTTATCCCTTCTTTAAACTCATTTCCCCTTTTCTATTTTTCCATAACACAGCAAATTTTCCTTTAAAGATCTAACCCTTATTTGAATTTCTTTATATATCTATGACTTCAGTATAATATCTTCCTCATGATTAGTGTCTAAGCATAATAAACACAGGAACTATACCTACATTGTTTATTCCTTTACAGGTTGTCTTCTCCACTGTGGGGCACGTGAAAGACACATCATGAATGTTTGCGCACTATTCTCCCCAACAGAAGCATAAACAGAGTCTCCAAGATAGCAGCAACTATGCTTTATCAATGACTATCGTGCACATGGATTTGTGTTAAAGCTTTTGTCTCTTCAAATTCATTCCCCATACCATTCTAGCATACTTGCAGATAAAGGAAAAAGAACATGCCCAGGGTCATCAAATCATGGTGGAGCTCAGAATTAAACCAGATCTCTCTGACTTAATGCCTACGACCTTGCCATAAGGAGAGAAAATGTAGCAGGCTACAACTCTACAACTGAATGGATTAGTACTTTTCTTTTTCAAAAATTAAAAACAAAATAAAACAAAAGCTAATTTTCATAGTCTCTTAAATTATATATTACAGGGCTTAAAATTTCTGAATGACCAAGAAATCAGACTCGAATCAAAATTGCCTTTCCCTGAGGCTAACTGAAAATAAACATATCACCTGTCTTCTAAGTTCAGTAAATCTTTTTGTGACATTTCTAGTCTTTTAATATATTTCAAACTAAGAGGTACATAATTGAACATTAATATTCCTGAGACATCACTGAGTCTCAGCTTTGACCCGGGGAGGGTCATTTCCTGTCACCTTATATGTCTATCTCATCACCAGAACTATCTTTTTAACTCACAAAGGCAGTAAGATCCATCCTAATTTATAAAGAAAAAGAATATCAAAATGTTATTTATTACTTCCCAGAGGAGAGGTATTGATCATAATGGTCATAGACAATGTTAATCAGTCAATCCTCTCAGAAATGAACTAGAGAGCACTGATTTCAATAGGCTTTTCTCTATTATCATTGTTTTAGCAACAATAGCAAGTATATACAGTGATAAAATGTTTGACATATGAATGACATCACTGGAAGATATGAATTACTAACAATTTTAAAACTTTATATAGGCAGTATGTTCCACCACAGACAAGAAAATCTACCTACTTGTGTTGCCTTTTCATATGTCTTATTAGTTATCATAAAGTAGTGAATGGCCAACTGTGTTGACTATAAAGCTGACCTTGAGTAACAAGATCACCAACACTCAGAATTTTTCTTTAAAATTCTTCTCTTTGGTTTCCAAATGAGTGTTTAGGATCATTATGAATAACTTCCTGGTTTTATGTTGGTATGAAATATATATGCTCCCATTTAAACTCCATACCTCTAACAAGGAATAAAATTACTTTGATGTAACCACATGACCTATTTCTTTAGCTTGCATTACAACTACAGCCACTCTACTAGTTTGGTAAGGCTACCGTATTAGTTATTTTTATCTCATTGCTGAGACAAAATACCCAAGATCCAAAGTGAAGGAAGGACAAGTTTACGAACTCACATTTTGTAGAGGTTTCAGCCCACAATCAGCTGGCTTCAAGGCAGGGTGGCATGGCACATGGGTAACAGTTCATAGTGGCGAAAGACAGTAAAAGCAACAAGCACAAAAAGAGGAGAGGTAAGACCCTTTTCCTCCCTTGTACTGTATGCAAGCTACCCACTGTAGTGCAGGTTTAGCACTCACACCACTAATTTCAGCAATAGACAATGAACCAGTCATAAACTCTAGATTCATGCACCTCTGAAAAGCCCACCATCTGTGACTGCATGAGGCTTTGGGAGACATCCAGACACAAACCTTAACAGCTGCCATTACAAAGTATCATATAATTGTTTCACTGAAACAACAGAAATTTCTATTTTCAGTTCTTGAACTGAAGATATAAGATCTAGGTTCTAGCCAATTTAGTTCCTTGCTTGCAGATGGGCATTTTTCTTAACTGTACCCTCTCCTGGGCAGGGTTGGAGAGAGAGAGAGAATAGATAGGGTTTCTCCTTTTAAGGACACTAGGGTTTCCCCTTTTAAGGACACTAATCTCTAAAAGCAGGGTCCAGCCCTTGTGATCTCCTTAATTATTTCCCTAGAGAAACAAAATGTGTTTACAACAGTCATTTTTATTTTACTTTTAAATGTATGTAGTCAAATAAGCAGGAAGTTCAAAAAATCTCTTTTTGTGGCTGTCTTCTATCCCTGAGTTATTTAAGAACTCTTGGCTTTTAATTATTGCAAAAGGGTCAGTTCTGTTTTCAAATACGAGGCACAGAAAAATTAGAAATAATTTTTGTCTGCTAGTAGCGCTTGGCTTCCTGGCTACACTGCTTGCATCTCTACCATCAGATGCACTTAAATGCTACTTCCACTGATTTCTGAATTGGTCACTTTTTTTTTTGTACTGGGTATCAAACTCACGACCTCATGCTTGCCAAGCAGGTAATTGTGACACTGAGCTAAATCCCTGGCCCTAATTAGTCACATTTTGAACAGGCCATAGTGCTGCTTGTGACCTAAGGTTCTAAAATCACCCAATAGAACACTGAACTGGATGAAGCTCTTGCCGTCAACACTTAGGACCAGGCATTCAGCCCAGATCAGCAATCCAGATCTCTGCTGCATCATGGTGAGTTTTTTTCAAGGCCTTGATTTCTTTTCCTGCCATTAAATATAAGGGATACCATCTCCATCCACCACAGTAGTAGCTTGTATATTGAAAGAAAAATGTCCTGGGTTCTTATGCACATAATTAATCCCATTTTTAGCAAACAGAGCTGCATATCAAGGACCATATCCTTCATAAGGACATGCTTTCTCATGTTCATAAATATCTTCCAGTAACATTTCTCAAGGACTGTGACCAGTACCTTTACATTTGTAAAACTGGAAAGGTCCTTAAAATGATTGTTTTTTGGAGGAAAATTTACACAGACAAGGGAGTGGCCCAAGAAACACTTTTATTCTTGACTCACTAGATTTATTTCTAAGTTATTTCATCTGTCAACCCTCAAAATAACCAGAAGGATCTTCTTTGGACTCCAAACCAACTGAGAAAGTAAAAGAGATAGTAATTATAAATATCTAAATTTTTTTTCTTCAGACAATGTTTTTTATATTTTGAAGAAACAGAAATCACATAAGAATTTAATCAATGACATATCAAAAAGAAAGTGGAAGGCAGAAAGAAGCAATACACAGTGTTTGTGTAAGCCCATTGGACAACAAGATGAGAAGGTCAGGATGATGCCCCTTGGAGTTCTCCACAGATTATGTTCAGGCTTTGGGTGCATTGCCACACTCCATAAAAGCACAAACAAATATGGTACACACAAGTTATTGTGGATAACTGTCCTTATATAGATATACAGAGGAGTCAAATGGGCTCTGTATAGCTGATGTAAAAAAAAAAGCCTAGGGTCAAAACATGGACCTTTTGTTTGGAATACAATTACAATTAAATAGAAGTGTAATAAAAGTAGAATAATTTTCCTCTTGGCTCCCAAGAAGGAACTTATAGTTTTCATGGCAAAGAATATTTTTTAAGTATAGTACAAACCAACAAGCTAGGGGTTAAGATCTCATATTTTCTACAATACTAAAAGAGTTTAGGGTTATTCTATTATAGGCTTCAGTAAATTATTATAGTATTATTATTATTATTATTATAGTCACACAGTGATTCCATTTTCAGTTTGCAAGCAGGTACTCCTATCCACATTTTCTAAGTAGGCAGACTTATTAAATAAAACATTACAAGAAGTAGTGTTATGTGACTGATATTAAGAATGGGCTGAGCCCTATAGGTTCTCTCTCAGAGAAATACCTGTTCATACTGGCTACTCATGGAGCTCTCAGACTGCCTTTTCAGAGATTGCCTTAGGTATAGAAAATGTTTTCATCGAGGTCATATGCTTCCCAGAGGAACCCACAACTAATGATTGATAGAATTAGGGATATAAAGGCCCAACTGTTTAGATCCCTAATAGGACCTGTCTCATGAGCAATTCATGGGGTTGGTCAGAGCTGTGATCCAGTCTACATTACAGTATAGCTTCTCCTGCTCATCCCACATCTGTCCCTTCACTCTCATGGGGATGATCCTGGTAGAATTAGTAGCTATCACCCAATTTTCTCTTTATACAATTCCAAATTTAGATAGAGGTATTGTAGCTCAGGTAAAATAGTTTATTTTCTAAGCTCCTTTATAAGTTAGTATAGATAAGGAACTATATTTCAGCCAAGGAAATATAAGGCAATTGTTTTCAAAGGAGGGTATATAATTCCCTTCCTCCTTTTTTTTCTCTATTAGTTGAAATAAAAACATGATGGCTGGAGACTGAGCAATGTTCTTGGACAATGAGGAAATGGGTACGTATGGCAGAACAGCCAAATAGGAGGCTGGATAATACTTGTATCAGCCAAGCTTTCTACCTCTGAATTAATATTAAAATACTTTCATTTTTAAGTATATTCCATTATTTGTCTTTCCACATACTAAGCAAGAGATTTAGGGTGGGTAAGAATCAATAAAAGACAGAAGCAAAGGCAGTTTCCAACATGTAATTAAGTAAAAATTCAATGAGATAGTAAAACGTGGTTATGGAGTCTAGAGATAAACCTCTTCCTATGTAAGCATAAAAACTATTTCTAAAGAAAATACCTAAAATTAATAACTCATCTGACATGTTTACATGTTTGGAAAATTGTACTCAGAAGCATTTAAAGAGCTATTAGAAAATGAAAAAAGAAAATTAAGTGAGAAACAAACAAAATGAGATCTGTAAGAGCTACACAGTAGAGATGTTACATTAAAACTTAAATTCAAGTAACTTTCCTGATTCAGCATGAAAAATATTTATATATTGATATTAGTGAAAACACTGAGCATTCTTTTAACTAAAAATTGATGTATACTGAGAAGATGTGATGGGTAAAGAAGGAGGACTGTGAATTAAATCCTTATATACCATGTTAAATATAAAGTCCCTAGAAAATTAAATTTAATGAGTCTATCTGCATAAAGAATGATTCATGAAAGGGCAGCACTCAGGACTAGAAGATCAGAGAGTTCCACCCACAGTGTGAGCAGAAAAACAGAAAAGCAAGGTAGAGAATCACCTGATGGTCAACAGCTCACCCTTAATTTGTTTGGACATGTGGTGATGCATTTGCTTCACTGGGATTTAGGGATGGTCTATGAGAAGTCTCTCATTGCATAAACAATTATCTGAGTGGTTGTGATATGTTGAGGCTCATTTTGCTGTTGCATTATTTTTAAATCAGCTAAAAGAAATATTTCCAAGTTGTTTCCAGTATGATTATTATAAGTACTATGGGTACAGAAACCAACCCTAGGCTAATTGGCTTCCTTCTTATTTTTCTTACATAATCATAAAATTGAAAATTTTTGTTGATGATGAAAGAACATTTAGTATGTGTATATTATTTAAAATCATGGCGACAAATACCTAGAATACAAGCAAAATGAGCCAAATGCAGTCGTTCGGAGCAAGACAGTGGATCAAACGGTCATTGTTATGTATTTTAATTCTATCTACATTGAATATTTTTTGCAAATCTTTCTTTGTGACTTTGTGACTTTATTTGTGACTCTTTTTAATAAAATAACATTTTATAGTACTGTCAATAAATAAGGGAAAAAAGTTGAAACGAATTTAGAGGAAGGTTCAAAGAAATGTGAGAATTCTACACCAGAAAGACTGAAACAGAAACCTGAGTACCCAAGAGTGCATTAAATATCTTTGCGATGCCATTTCTTATCACAAGATATTTGTGAAACCTGACTTATAACAATTATAATTGTTACCCACATCTTAAAATTTTTTCAAAGAACATTAGCTTTTTGCCAAGTCACATAGGCTAAATGTCCTGAACTGTCAACCTCAGAATCATTGTTATTTCCAGAAGATCGGTGCCACATTCATTTCTTGACTCTGTCATATTGTGAACTACTTAAAATTTCAGAAGACATTCAAAATCTGGGATTGCTAAGAAAAAGGTTTTTTACTATCTATTGATTACCAGACTCCAGACTTTTTTATTCCTAAGAATAAAAAAGAAAAAAGCTTCAGCCATTTGAGAGCAACTTGAGGATTACTAAAGATTTTAAAAAATTTATTAGGATCTCCTTCTGAGTGTTAACTTGTTATTTCTCTTAACTACATTCAACCCTTTAAAATATTTACAAATTATGCCTCAGTAACCTTCTTAGGGAATACAAGAAGGCCTGTTTTATGTATTTGTATAATCTGTACTTGATGGATGAGCTAGCATTTTTACTGCATTTGGTCTCAAATACTACCTTTTTTATGTAAGATTTGCATTTTCCCCCCTTGTTTATTCATCATGAATATCTTAATTATGTTATTATGAGCTATACAAATGTTTAAGTATATGATGGGTACTTTAATGAGACTTACCAAAATTTTATCCATGTTTTCTGTCTAAATCAGTAAACAATGATGTGATGAAATATTTTAAGCCTTTCAAATGATGTAGTTGTGATCATTATTGTTATTTTCCTCCACCAGTAAAAACAATTTAGACTCACTTCCTCCTAAATTTAAAATTTATATCTTTTTATACTTGCTTTTTATATTTAAAACTGTTAAACAGTCTTACCTAATCTCCCAACTTGATTAAAAGATTCATAAATGGAAATGTTCTGGCTAAAATTGTTACATAACAATTTACCCCTAAAATTTAGCAAATAAAAACTACATGACAATGGTTTGGAAAATGATTTTTCATGTGACTCCAAAAGTAAAAATAACTAATGCAAAACATAGATAAATTGAATTATATCAAACTAAGAAGCTTCTATACAGCAAAGAAAATAATAGAGGAAAGAAACAACCTATATATTGAGAAGTATTTGGAACCATACATCTGCTAAGAGGATAATATCTAAAATAGATGAGAAACTCAAATACTATCTTTGACAATGGGTATAGAAAACAATTTAAAAAGAGACAAAGGACCAAAAGAGACATTTCTCCAAAGAAACACAAAAATAACCAATGGGTATGTAAAAATGTTCAATGTTACTAATTATCAGGGAAATACAAGTTAATGTTACTGTGAAATATCACTTTTCATCTGTTAGCATGGTTTTTATCAAAAAGTGAAAAGTTTTGGCCTAGATATGGAGAAAAGGCAACTTTTGCAAACTGTTAGTGGGAATGTTAATTTCTATAGCCATTATAGAAAGCAGTATGGAGGCTCCCCAAAAATTAAAAATTGAATTTCAATATAATCCAACAACCCTGGATATATATCCAAAGGAAGCGAAGTCAGTATACTGAAGAGATGTCTACACTGCCAGGTTTACTACAGACATGATATTGACAATGTAAGCATCAATCAGTGCATGAAAAGACCAAAAAAATGCAGTATGCACACACAATGGAATACTTACTCAGCTTTAAAAATGAAAAAAAATCTTGTCACTTGTAAGAACATGGATGAACATGACAGAGAACGAAAGATGAATACTTCATGATCTTACTTAGATGTGGAATATAAAAATCTCAAACTCACAGAGGCAGAGAATAGAATGTTGGTTACTAGGTGTTGAAATGGTGGAAAAGGGTAGGAATATAATCAAAAGATACAAAAATCCAGCTAGATAGAAGGAAAAAATTTAGGAAACCTACTGTACAACATGGCGATTTGGTTAACAACAATAAATTGTTTACTGTGTTAAAAGACATATTTCCCATAAATTTAGTTTAAAGATCTAATTCGCTTTTATTTATGACTCTTGAGTCAGGCACCTTCTTGTGCTATAAAATATAATGAGCATTCCTTGGAGTTGACCAGAGGAAGGAAGCTTTATAGACAAAAAAAAAAAAAAAAAAAAAAAAAAAAAAAAAAAAAAAAAAAAAAAAAAAAAAAGGCTGAAATAAGCAAAAAAGGGGAACAAAAGCCAACTGATCATATCAAAGTCGTCTTTCTTACTGGGTTAAAACTGAAGGGATTACCTTACTATTACTGACTTTATCTCCTGGATTTTTGTTTTGGTTTATGGGTTTTGGGTTTTTGGGTTTTTTTTTGGAAACTGGCTCATTTCAAAGTTCAGTTTGATGATGCTATATTGAACCTTTTTATGTATTTCCCTAGATAACAATGATTTTTATAATAATGACAAGTGCATGAGGTAATACAGATTCATTCATTCCATCTAGGAATTCTACAATTCTATTTTCAAAATATCTTTTATGACATAGACTATATTTTTGTTAATTAAAATAAATAAAATACATAATTTTTTCACAAATAGCTGGAGTTTTTTTGCTCACAATTTTGTAGTCATAAATTCAGGAAGCGACTATAACCAGCACTTGGGAGGCTGAGGCAGGAAGATTGTTGCAAGTTTGAGGCCAGGCTGGGCTACAAAGTGAGCTCAAGGCCAGCCTGAACTACATAGTGAAACATGTCTCAGAAAAAAAAAAAATTCAGGAAGGGTTCAGCTGGATGTTTCTTGTCTGGTGCTTACTGAGCAGCAGGTCCCCCTCAATGGCATGAAAGGGGATATGTTTATATGAAGGTTCAAAAAGCCTGAATATTCCCAATGACCACTCACGCAACAAGCAGGTGACGAATCTGCTTAGGTGGTATCAGCTGGAAATACACTGAACACCACCATGGTCTCTCCAGGACATGAGTTTCAATTAAGACCAACTTCTCACTCTGTAAGTGAGGCTTCACTTAATTGAGTAAACAAGATTGAAACTGCATCACTATTGTTCACTTATCCTTGGAAGTCTCGCTGACTTCTGCTGCCATCTAGTGGTTAATGAGGAGAAACAGTCCCACTCCAAGAAGATGGCAAAGACTACCTATTTATTGGTCATGTCAAAATAAAAAGAAATATAAAAGATAGATAACAGAAAGTAAGGAGACAGATCTTTTTAAAATAGAAAGGAGATCAATAAATGAATGGAGGTGGGAGGAAGAGAAGGTAAAGGGAATGAAAAAAGGAATTAAAATGTGTTATGTACATGGACCAACTTCACACAAGGAAAGGAAACATTATGCACTACAAACATCTACCAGTAAAAATTTAAAAAGCAACCTTGAAATATCAGAAAGGAAAAAAAGAGCATAATAAGCAAGAATGTGAATACCATAAGATTTTCTTCTTAAATTTTTTGACAGTATATGGTGTTTTGCATGATTCTAAATATATGTACAAACATATTGAAGAAAATGTATTATAAGCAAAGAAGGATATTTCATTTGAAAAAACCTGGGCTTTTTAACTACTTAACAAATCCTTTTTTTTGACTATTATATGCCAAGCACTGCCTATAAAAGTGAGGACTTATAAAAGAGAACAAAATAATGAGACAAAACAGAACAATAAGGAGTGTGAAAGTTCCTTGTAAACTTTTCACTTCTCTAAGGGAAACTTTATCCTTTAAAAAATTATTTTATTTTGCTAAGGACACACAATAAGAGATCTATTCTTTTAAATTTAGGTGAGTACAGGACTGTTTGCTGTAAGGAAACAGTGATATAGCAGATCTCTAGAACTTAACTCATCATAAATATTGAACCTTTATGTCCCCTAATTGGTAATCCCCCCCATGTCCCCCTCTCTTCAGACTCTGGAAATTCTATTCTGTGCTCTGCTTCTAGGAATCTGATTATTTTTCACATGTCAAATTAGTGGATTTATGCAGTGTTTGTTCTTCTGTCCCAGTTTAGTTCACTCAGCTCAGTATCCTCAAGGCTTATTCATATTGTCACATATCACAGGATTCAGTCTTTGTGTTGAGTGTATTAAAATATGCTTCCTATCACTGCGGCGAAGCACCTTAGACAATCAATTTGTACGGAGAAAACATTTGATCTGAATCACAGTGTCAGGGGTTTCTGCTCACGGTGACTTAGCACCTGTGTTCCTGTGCGTGTGGTAAGGTAGGGAACCAGAATGTGTGGGGAGCACACAGTAAGACCAAGCTGCTCACCTCTGAGCAGCCAAGGATGTGGGAGGAGGAAGAAAGGGAAGGAGGAGGGGAGAGAAGGGAAAAAGGGGGAGGGACAGAGAGTGAAATTGAGATTGAGATAGAGACAGAGAAATGGACAGAGAAAGAGAGTGACAGAGAGGAGAGAGAGGCAGAGAGGGAGAGGGAGAGAGTGAGAGCCTGCAAAACCATGCCCACAGTGCCCTACTGACTCCACAGATTCTCCTTCTTAAGTGTCTACCGCTGCCTCTGAGCTTCCTCAACTGTGAAGCCATCAGCGGATCAACCAATCTGTGAGGTCAGAGTTCTTAAGATCCAATCTCTCTCCAAAAACACCACCTGGGTACATTGGCACAAAGGGATACAGCCTTTATCACATGGCATTTTGAAGATCACATCAGAACAAAACCATGCCACTGAGAACAATGTATACTTCCATGTATACTCTGAATTGTTTGTGTTCACTTAGCTATCCATGAACATTTGGGCAATTATGAATAGTGAGTGCTATAATAAGAAGAGCTAATATCTCCTTGGAATTCTGATACTAGTCCTTTTGAATGAATATAGAGAAGTAGAATTTGGATCATAGGTAAATTTTTTACAACTAAACAGCGGTAGGGAGTATAAAATTTGAGGGCAAGTTGTTAACAGAAATGTATCATTTTTGTGGCAATGTTGAAGTTTCTAATAAAATAAGCTTTTGGAGTCTTTGTATTTTGAAAGAATTTACTAAAATCAGCCATGCAAGTTATGGTTCACATTCAGATATTGCCCCAAAGCCTCATTAAAACTTAGGCCAGCTTTTGGAAGGTAATGATTAAGGGGGTTTATAGCTGACTTGTTTCCAGGTGGAGTCTGGTTGGAGATGGCAAGGCCCTGGCAATGTGGCCCCCAGCGTGGATCGCCCTCTGCAGCTCCACCCACACTCTCTGCTTCCCCATTGAAGTCCTGAGCAGGTCTCCTGCCCTAGATCCCTCTGTCTTGCAACCTCACCTTGGAGCCAGCTAAGTACAGAGCAAAACCTCTACAAACTGTGAACCAAAGCAAACCTGTCCTCCTTTAAATGGTGGATGTTGAGTATTGTTCTCAGCCACACAAAAAATAACTAAACCACTCCACTATATGTTGAAACTTCTCCTGAGTGTTTTCTCTTCTTTCTCCTCTTTGAAATAGTGTATTTCACTCTTACTTCATGGTTAGATGGAGTGAGAATTTCTTTAAATTCTTTTTGCTTCATTATAATTTTCATGACAAATGTACCAATGATCCCCTTTAGGGTTAGCTTGAGAATCAAATTAATGTTTTTAATTTAGTGTACTAATATTCTAACAAACATGACAATTCTTGCCAAGTAACTGTTGTAACAGAGAACTTTTAACAATCTCCTACCATGTTTATTAAAAGATTTTTCCACACATTGATGGTTATATTGCTTCATCTTTTCTCCCTTCCTCCCATTTCCCCATATTGCTCTTTCTTTCTTTATGTATTGAATTTTATTTTATTAGTATATGTTTGCAATATAACAAGTTTACATTCACCTTAGAAAGCAGCTGCATACACATAATACAACTTGATTCTTTTGGCTTTTTATTTCATATCTGCTAGGCACTGGGGTTATTAAGATGAATAATCCACATCCCTTGCTCTGAAGAAACTTGCATTTTAATGGAGGTGATGGGACTGAAAATGAAAATTGTAAGGTAAATGTGACTGCAGGGGTATGTGCCAAGCATTTGCGAGCACTGAAGCAAGACTAAACCTCCTCAATATCTAATTCATTCAAGACAGAACAATAGAAATTCACATTGTTTTTTTTTTAAGATAGAACAAATTTGAGGCCTGATATTCATGACTCTGACACCCATACATTTCTGGATGATACATTTCCAAATACCCATGATTTGATAAATGATAAATCCTGAAAATACAATTACTTAAAAATACTATTTCCCACACTTATCACAAAATCTGAAAAGACACATTAACACAACAGCAATGTATATCTCTCATCATTATGTCTTTGAAGGTCAGATTCTGCAGGGTCAGAAGAGATAGCAAGAAAAACCCCTGGAGATGAGCAGTGCTAACTTGCTTCAGTGGTAGCTTCCTGCAGCTCAAATGAAAGAGAAACAGCAGGCACTGGTCATGATCTTTAAAAATAATTATGATAAAGGCACAAAATAATGTATTTCACTCTTAATTCATGATTAGATGGAATGAGAATGTCTTTAAACTCTTTTTGCTACATTATAATTTCCATGACAAATGTACCAATGATCCCTTTGGGCTTAGCTTGAGAATCAAATGAATGCCTGCATAGCTGAAGATTGTTCCACCTCATCCCAAGAGGATTTGACCATTCACTGTTGTGGAGAGAAGACAGAGGAAAGAGAACTTACCAGTTTGTGAATAACAGTATGTTTCACATGGCAGTGTCAGGCATTTAAACTTGTTCAGTAAGGCCAATGAGGTAAATTTGGGAGATGCTTAAGATATCCACTAGATAGATAAATAGACTGCAAGACATTTAATACACAAGAAAAGCTATGCTCTAAGGAAATTGGCTAATGTAAGGGATGTGTTTCTTTTAAAAAGTGGCCTGTATTATATTGGGAAAAACTTAAAAGTAGAGCTGAGCTATTAATCACGTTTCTTTGTCATTGAATTTCCAGCATCTATCATAGTGCCTGACCTAAGTGTATGCTTAATAAATTTTATTAAATATGCCAAGGATATAGCTCAGTGGCATAAGTACCTGCCTGGCAGGTGCAAGGTCTTAGATTTGATTCCTGGTATAAAAAAAAAACCAAACAAACAAAAAAGTTTTACTAAACGTATGAAGCAATAAATGTGCAGACTGCCACATCACCATTACAAAAAGTTCACCAAATATAACCAGTCTAAGGGTAAACAAATCAGTTGCCTTATCCTTGAAACTTGCAATTTCATTTTCCTTGACATTGTGTTGAAACAGTGTCTGAACATGATTATTGTGCTAATAAGTCACTTCCTGCATCATGGAACATTCTCATATGTTATGATTATAAAGAATATATAAGAGTTTGATAGATGCATAAACATAGAAGTGAGGGCTCTGGTAAGTTAAGAGAATGTGGTGATGATTTGCATAGTCTGTCTGTTGAGAAAGAGAATACAGCAGTACTGTAACAATCCACTTAAATTATTTCTAAAGCATTTTTGATAGATGGATGTCATAGCTTAGCAGATGTGACAGTGACATTGATTTTACACATGGACAAACTCTTATTACATAGCTTATAGTTCACTAAGGTGTGTTTTTCCAATATTTAGCCTTTACTTCTATTGCTGTTTAAGGTTATTTTGCCTTGCTTTTAAAAGGGAGGATTTTATCTTGAAGGTTAAGGCATACAGTACATTCTAACTCTCATTCAGATCAAAGAGAAAATTTTCACCATATAGGAAAAAGCCCTGTCTCTGTCTCACAGATCTAACACCTCTTTTTGCCAAGCATCTATTCTAGTTACATTTTACAACAGCTATTGCCAGATAACCAAATTCCTTTTTCTTAGGAACATTGAGATCAAAATGCTAATAAGAGATTAGGGCTTGTTTATAATTTACAAAATAAGAATGCTATTTGTAAAACTGCCGTATTTCTCATGTTCACTGTAAATTGAATCAATTTTCTTGTTTATTTTGTTTTGCATATTGTCTTATTCTGAAACATTACCTATAAAAGGTGATTGATCCCTTTTTTCTATTATTTTGTTTTGAAATTCTATATTATTGTTTTTAATCCAATTCATTTTTAAAATAAAAAGTAAAATGTAAAGATTTTTTTAAAAAAAATGATTGGATTATTCTCTAGCAAATATTTCTTCCCTTTTGTTTAGGATATTCTTTTCTCCCTCCTCTCCCTCCTCCTTCTCTCCCTCTTCCTTCCCCTCCTCTTCCTCTTCCTTCTTTTCTCCCCGTCCTCGTTCCCACCCTTTCTTGTGTTCTGGCTTTGTTTTAAGAACCAAAGTATTTATTTGTATCTTTTATTTTAGCCATGACTGTAGCAAAATAGGAGAACTATACAGAAAGACTGACTTCAGATTTACAATTTTCATTTATCAATCGATTTATATATCCATTCTAAGATTGGGCTCTATTTATTGTCTTTTGTTATCTTATTATACTCTTCCCATTTTTTCACACATGAAAACTATGTTTAGTAAGTTTAAGGTTATACAAGGTCCTTAAACATTCATTTTTTACCTATGCGAAAGATAATTTTGAAACTAAGAGGTTAGATAAACCTAGCATAGCCTCAAGGAGTCTAATGAAAGAAAATGGAAATATATCACATTTCAATGTTTTTGTACCAGAAAACCAGTTCAAGTTCATTTGTTGACTCACATTACCAAGCTCCTCAAAGATGGGAATAACTGTCACAATCAGTACACCTTGATTTTTATTCTGCTTTTTGGTGCTTCTCTGGACTTGTTCCTCCCTCTGTATGTCAACTGTGCCCTCAGGCTAATTCCCCTTGTGGTATAATCAGAAAATGGACTATGAACACCCACCATCTTCAACCACTGACCACAATTTTGAACTTTATTTTGAATGAATTATTTCTGAGCTAATTCTGGCTGAGGAAGTCCCATATTTGATTTGGCGTAGAACTTTTTCCTTCCTTTCCCTGAGCCAATCACTGTATCAAGGAGAACGTGATTAGATGTATTGATTTGTGTCTTTGAGCAGAGGGTAGAGTCAATCTCCTTCAAACCACAAAATTGCTACACAAAGGAGAAAGACAGTTACCTCAAGGGAAATCCAAATGATGCTCCAGAAAGGAAGGGTAGACAATTGATTTTGGTAGAGCAACCAATGAATATGTGACTGCATCTCCATAGATAGCACCACTTTCTACTTTACAGTCAAACTCAGCACTTTATTATTGCAGACATGTCTTAATTCTTTCACATTTCTGGTCACATGACTTTGTAGGTTATTCCATCAAGAGGTAGAATCTATTCTAATATCCTATGAAACTGGGCTTGGCGGCTGACTTGGCTCACCATAACTGTTGGAAAACGCTGCCAGATTTAAGCTTAGCCCCCATGAGGCTTTATGTTTTCACTCAATCTTCTGGACCCCTGCTATAACCCCTGCAAATGAGCCTAGTCTAATCAGCTGGAGAAAAGAAGGCTACAAAGAAGAAAAACCAGCTGCCCCAGTTCTGGCCGTCAAGACCCATCAGTAACCCACATTTTACTATGGACACAGAAATTAGCCTAGTAAACACCGGGAGGATTTGATGTGAGGTGAGAGCAAGGGTTAATTAATTAAGGCTATCATTTAGTTACCAGTACGAAAGTCAATAATTCTTAAGACCAAAAGAGTTTTTACTAATTGGTGGTAAACTCATTTGACAGCAAAACCAAATTTGAACTTAAGTAAAGCTACTTGTACTCTAAGTTTATCTAAACTAGGGTGACTGTTCAGACTTCTGCTGATTAATGTGTTTGACTAAAGGGTGTTGCCACAGATTTCCTTAGCGATTTAGTGAAATATATGCAAAATTTTAGCTAATTGTAAATACCCAAATTAAAAAAAAAACACAAAAAACGGTTAAATTTTCCTGAACATATAAGAAAATAATGAAAATGTGTTATATATCCATAATAGAACCCCTCAAGAATAAAATCCTATCACTGTGATAGCATGGTTGAACCTGGAGTCAGCCAGAAACAAAAGGACAAATACCACATGATTTTCATTAATCTGTGAAATCTGAAAAGGTTGATGCTATAGAAGTAGAGAACAAAATAGTACTTAGCAGGGGCTGGGGAAGAAAGAAGAGAAGGAGTGTTATAGTCAGAGTTTGCAAGAATAAGACAACACGGACACATAATCTATAGTATTATTTTATAATGGTCACCCAAAGAGTCAACTACAAAAGAAAGAGTAGAGGAAATCATTCCACACACAAAGACCCAAAGAATCCAGCTGTCCTGGATCCCACGGTAACATCCTGCATGAGTCCAGTTGAAGATCGGAGCCCACACCAATGCCCTCTGTGAGTCTAGGTGGAGGTCTAGAGCCCACAACAATATCTCATGCAAGTCTGTTTCACAGATCTGTGCCTAGACGACCCAAAGGTCAGGGTGAAAAGTCTATGCTAGTGGGATGAAGATCTATGCCAGTAGTTTAAGGGTTCCACACTAGAGCCAGAAAAAAACATTCAAAGGAAGGACCAGGTTCCCCCCAAAAGTACCATAGCGATCCTTAGCGACAATGTGCTCCAGAGCTCCTCCAAGGATGAGAACAGCCAAGTTCATATCAGGAAGCCAGCATGACTAGCATGTCCTGGAGATCGAACAGTATACCATCTTTCCCTCCAGAGCCAGGAAGTGATACTCAAAGTAAGGACCAGAGCTCCCGCAATGTGAACCACAGCCGTTCTCAGTGACAAGGTCCTGAGCTCCTCTGACAAATAGAGTAGCCAAGTTCATATCAAGAAAGAACTCGACAAGCTCCTCCAGGAGAACTGACAGCAATAGAAGTAACAATGCCACAGAGAACCAACAACACTACCTCTTTCTCTCTGGTTCTCCTTTTTTTATCTTGGCAATAATCCTCAGGCAGGCCATCCACACACTCAGCACCATGCTGATTCAGTTTAGCTTGTATTACAAATTGACCACCAGTTATCAATCCACCACAGGGAGAGAGATTGCTCAGCAAGTACAAGGAACAGTGAAAGAGAAGGTATGAACTCTGAGATTATAGAATTCACAGAACAGTGACTATAGCTAACAATAATGAATTGCTTATTTCAAAATAGAAGGGAATATTGAGCCTTCCCCACATAGAAATGATAAATGCTGGAAATGATGCATATGTAGTTACCCCAATTTGATCACTATGCAGTGTGTGTGTATATATATATATATATATATATATATATAACACCATGTTATCCCCCATAAATATGGGCAGCTATTATGTTTTAATTAAAAATAAAACTTTTTTTTATAAAAACCTGCTTCAATCTTGAAATACACCTAGCTCAAGAATTGATGGATTTGAAAATTCATCATCTACCAGAAAGTTTTAACCATTCTTGTTTTTTCCTCCTCACCCTTCAAAGTCTCTTTCTTGGGGTTGGGGATTTAGCTCAGTGGCATAAAGTGCCTGCCTTGCAAGTACATGGTTGTGAGTTCAATCCCCGGTACCGATAATAATAATAAAAAAGTCCCCTTCTTCCAGCACTATTACTACTCTGGATTTGCTTTCCCTCACTTCTTTGCCTATATAGAGCCATTTAAATCATTTTCAGCTTTTAAGTTTGCACATTTATGTGTCATGAAGCTCAGTAGATTGAAAACCATTGACTTCTGCCATATTTAGGCTGAAAAGTGAAGGTTGGAGATCAAGGGTTAAATTATGACTAAGATTCTCCTCTTATAGACAACTAAAAATAATACATTCCTCATGATGTGTAATAATTAGTTTTACATGGGAGTCAAAGAACATAATGGCCAAATCTACTAGGGTACAGAAAGGTTGGTAGGACAAAGCTTATAGAGAAAGCCATAGTTTAGCAACGTTGACTCATTTGTATGTGTTCACTGGACTGACAAATTAGCAAGTGAGATACAAAAACAGCCAATCTAAGCAGAGGAGGTAGCTGAGAAAGAGATATATTGAGGAACAGCTAAGAAAATTGGTTGAATTTCACAGTTTACAAGATAAGTTCATATGTTGGAAGAAGAGAAAAGCACAGGGCAGTCAATGCCGTTTCCCTCAAAGAAAAAACTACTCTCAGAGGAACAGTAATTTCTGAAATATGAAAAGCACATGAACTATGATTGAATAGTCATCTCAAGGATGCTACCAAAACAGATAGAGCCCAAAATCCAACAGAAAACTTTTGATGGAGGGATGAGCATGATAAATATAGCCAACAATCTTAGAAAAGACATTTCATGAAAGAAAGACCAAATGAAAGTTGTTACTCCCAATATATAGCAAATACATTAATCGAAATGGACAGTAGTTATAACTTTGAAACTATGTATAACTAATATCAATAGGGAGTTAAGGTAAAACAACACATTTAATAAAATAAGAACTAGCATATATGTTTATGAAAAAGAAAAATTAAACAGCAAGAAAATGAAAAATTATAATTGTTGAAATTTTAAAATTTAATAGATGGACTAAACAGCATAACTGAGACTCCTGAAAAGCAGTTATATCTATAAAATATTTTGGATCATTTGTTATACAACAGACACTCTTCTAAGCATTTTGCATATTTCATTAAATCATTCTCATAATAGTCAAACAAATAAGAATATTATGATCCCTGTGCTACAGAGAAGGAAATTGAAGTTTTATAAAGCTTACTTCAGTCATATTGCTATAGGGGAAAGAAACTCCCAATCTACTAGATGTCTGGTAGGAGTTCTTGTTCTCTATAATCAAAGAATGAATTTTAGGAACAATGGACAGAATAAGAACAGAATATATTTATTGAGAGAAGGTTTCTGTCTGAGAGAGAGAAGGGGTCCTGAGCAGGTTGCCAAGGACCCTACATTTTCTAGGGATTTTGTAAAGAAAAACCCCAAGATGAGGCAGGTCCAAAGTGGGCATGAGGGGGGACAGAACTATGGTCAACCAAAACCAATAAGTTTAATTGTTCAGGTAAAATTGACCACATCTGGGACAAATAGGGAAGCAAGTTACATAGCCAGTGGGCCTTCTTAAAGAGCAGTAACTCTTTCTGTAGGGGGCTGAGATGGTGACTCTTGGCTTCCTCAGGTGATCCATACCTATTTAGAATATCAATCCCAGATGTTTACACTTAGGGTGTGATTGCATTTATTTTGCCTTTTGTTTTGAAATCTGGCCCACAGCAGAGGTGTCCCTCTCCTCCAAGGTTGCAAGGTATCTGGTCTTCTGCACTAGCTCCTTCAAGGGCCCAGCCCTGGCTGTCTGCCTATAATATTTCTAACTAACTCAGCTGCTTGTAACATTCTGTTGTTGATATGCAGTTTCTTGGATTGAAAAACTATCATAATACACTTGTCATAAATAAATAGATCCTACTGGCTAAAACAAAAACATGAGAAGAGCCAGGTGTGGCAATCCCAACACTCAGAAAGTTGAGGCAGGAGGATTGTCTCAAATTTGAAGCCAGCCTGAACTCCACAGTGCATTCAAGGCCAGGCTAAATTATACAGTGAGGCTCTGTCTCAAAAAACCTGCGAGAGGAAAAGAGAGGAGAAGGAAACATAGACAAAAGATTTTGAAGGGAATGGGGTGCAAAGTCCCTGGAACCATGAGTTTATGACCTCTGTCCAACATAAAGGAAAATCAATGCAATAGTTATTACAGGAAAGACAAGCAATGAAAACAAGAAACTGGAGCATTTATTCAAGCTACTCACAAGCAGCTGAATACCGGGGATCGAACTCATGACCTAGTGCTTGCCAGGCAGGCGCTTATGCTGCTGATCCCCAACCCCCTTATATTGCTTTGAATCATTATTATTCCTACATCCCACAGATATTGGACACTGCACTAACTAAGCAGAGTAACTTGGTGAAAGGACAACCCCTTCCCTGAGGTCACCTTCCCCCATCTGTGGGGAAAGCAATGGCTTTTGAGGCACACTCCTGGATGCCATTTTAGAAGTGGTCGTTCATTGCCACTGTAATCTTGCAGGAGGCACCTCATCTCTCAGAAGTTACGTCCTCTTCTGAAAAATGAGGATTAAACAAAATCAATCTACTATGGAGATGAGTTCTTAACTATTAAGACAAAAATGCAAATTACCTGGCAAAGTGTTGGAACTAAATATACACTCCTTCCAGCCAGTCCCTCCCTCATTCCGTGCCCACCCTTGAAGTTGCAGGACCCCAAGTCAACGGAGAAGCCATGGCTTCCCCTAGTATAGGTAGGGTCTGCAGTGCAGGAAGACCTAATCCCTTGCCCAGGAACCAGGGAGGGGATGCGTGGCGCCCTAGCCTACAACTCCCAGGATGCTCGGCGGGAGGGAGCATAACCCCGCCCTCATTCCCCGCCCCCGTGTCCAGCCACGCCCGGCTCCCGGCCTCGCCCACCTGCGGGCCCTGTCTCGGGCGAGGAGAGAGCAGAACCTCTTTGGTCGCGGATTGGCGCGGGCGCATGGCGGAAGGTGAGTGCGAGAGCCGGGCAGCCGGGGAGAGAGCAGGCCCTGTGGGGCGGGCTGGTTCCTAGAGCGGCGGTTCCGAGAGCGAGAGCGGTGGTGCCACGGGGCACCATCCTTCTCCGCGGCTCCGCGGGGACCGCACGGTCCCGCGACTGACAGGGGCAGGCAGAGGCCAGAGCGAGGTTCGCTCCCCCTGGGTAGTTTGCTGGACCCCCTGGGGACCACGGCTGCCGGCCTCTTGAGCGACCAGTTGCCTGGGAACCAACCTCTCCTGCAGCTGGTGCATCGACGCTCCTGCTGTCTTCGCCTTGCTATGCGAGCCATCCACTTAGCAAAGCAAGGCTTGGGTTCAGTCCTGGTTCTATTGCACTTAGTGGTTTTGGTGGTTATTCTGCTGTTTTGGGCGCTGAGAAACTAATAATAGAAGACAAATGTTTGTTTAAAAATAAAAACGAACAGCCCTCTGATGCACCGCAGTAAACCAGTAAACCCGATCATTTCTTCCCCCAGGCTTGGAGTGACTTGCTGGGTGGCCTTAGGGAGCCTTGGCCAACCTGCCACTGTTGGAGCTGTGTATTCTGAAGACCAATAAGCTTCAAGCTGTGGGTTAAAGTCAGTGCTCATCCTGGATTTGGAATCAAAATTAAAGGGGCCTTTAGTTAAACTGAACATATAGTGACAATGGAAAGTGGATTTCTCTTCCTCAGAAAGGTGGTGGAGGCAGCAGAGATGGGCAGCTAGCCTTCTGCTGGACCCAAAGCCCACCCTGGCCCTAGTGCCATAGAAAGAGGGCAAGTCTAGGATGTGAAGTCCCAGAGGTAACCTTGGAAACAGCTTCTCACCTATTTGCCTCCAACAAACTCTGTGTTTATAATCTGTCTGTTATTGTCAACCTACTTGTAGACTGGGTTTGTAAAATTTCCTGAGTGGTCAACTTCTTATGGTTGTTTATTAGCAAACCATAGGAAAAAAGAGAAACTCTGCCCATTGAGACTTGGTAAGTGGGAACAGCAGACAAGCACAGCTGGAGTGAAACAGTGTGTGTGGAGTGCAGAGGTCACCATGACGTGTGCTGGCTGCACCCTTGAGGACGAGCACATGCTTCCCTGTGGGGTAAAAGGAAGTACAGGGCCTAGGACTACACAGGTACAGCCTTAAACAGGTGGCTGGTGAACCTGCCTTTGGTCATCACCTCAGAGCTGCTGAGTTATGATGCTGGGCTCTGGCTCCCCAGGAACTCAGCTGATAGGAGCATATATTAATTAAAACACATCTGCATTAGAATCTGTTCTGACCAGAATATAAACACAGTATAATCAGATTGTTAACAAGCCTGTGCTTGGAGTCCTCCAGAGACTCAGCAGTTCTGCTAAAAGGGGCCCCTGCCTTTCTGCTTGCATCTTTCTACAGGAAATCTGCCGTCTCCTTTGAGGGATTCTGTCATGGGAATGTGTGAGTCCTTGGATAAATTCGCTTGGCAACGGTAGTAGGGTGCTTTCTTCAGAGACCCTGCCACTTCCTCCCTGCTCTTTTTCAAATGTAAGTTTGTCAGTTTGTGACAAGTCAGATGGTTTGCCCTTTTCACACTTTCCTGCCACTATGTATCTCCCCTTCTTTTGCTCCTTTTAGGAGGAATTGGGCAGAGGTACCCTGACTGTAATGGAAATGGGGCCCTTGAGAGTAGAACTTCCGGTAGGGCATAGTCTGCCTTAGAAGTACTGAGTCCTTACTTGTGCTGCTACCGGTAGAACTTCTAGAAACTTCTAGGGGCTACCTAGGTAGCTTCATGGAGCTCCAGTGCCTTGCTAAGAAAGGTAGCCAGGCAGAACTGTGTGACATCATGGACTGGGGTGCAGAAGGATCTCCTGGAGACCAGGAAAAGGCAGCCACCAGCAGAGCTGCTCTGTGCTGTCAGAAACATTGTGAGTCTGTACCAACAGCAGCTGTGATGGAAAGATCTAGACCTCACCCTTCCCCAGAAGCCCCCTCCTCCTCCCAGTGGGACAGTGCTACTCTGCCAGCCTTCTTCCCAGAAGGACCTCCTGGCAACAGCCATATGACATTAGAACGGAAAGTCTGCCAGTGCTGCAGCCAGGAGGTAGAAACTTCTTTCATCTACGTGGACGAGAATGTCAACTTGGAGCAGCGAGCCCAGAAGGCCCCTTCAGCAAAAGGTAGTGATTGCCCTGGAGACTTTGGTTGGGGAAATCCAAGTGACTGGTCCCATGAGGCTGCCATATCCTTGATATCCGAAGATGAAGATGACACAAGTTCAGAAACCACCTCCTCAGGGAAGTCAGTGGACTATGGTTTCATCAGTGCCATCTTGTTCTTAGTCACTGGCATCTTGCTGGTGATCATTTCTTACATCATCCCAAGGGAGGTAACTGTGGATCCCAGCATGGTGGCAGCCCGGGAGATGGAACGCCTGGAGAAGGAGAGTGCACGGTTGGGGGCTCACTTGGACCGCTGTGTGATTGCTGGTCTCTGCCTCCTCACTCTTGGAGGTGTTATTCTGTCCTGTTTGCTAATGATGTCTATGTGGAAGGGAGAGCTTTATCAGCGAAGCAGATTTGCTTCTTCCAAAGAGCCTGCAAAACTCTATGGTTCTTTCAACTTCAGGATGAAAACCAGCACTAATGAAAACATCCTGGAACTGTCCTTGGTAGAGGAAGATGCTCTTGCTGTACAGAGTTAACTCTGACTGAACTTATGAGAATTTGCCTTGGCATTTTATATGAAAACATGTTTTCTTAAAATGAATAATGATTTAGCTCAGTGGCATATGTGCCTGCCTGGCAAGCCTGAGGTAATGAGTTCAATCTCCTGTACCAAAAAAAAAAAAAAATTGATGACTTATTTGCCAAGCAAGAATAATTTATTTCACAAACTAACAAGCAACAAGTGTTTTGTTCTCCTGAGTTTCCTCTATTTAGAAAAAATGTCCTGTAAAATGCATTAGAAACCACAAACAACCACACCTAGCCTTCTGAGAGCTGTAAACAATTAGTCTATAGTTGGCATAAGTGTCTATTTGTGTAACAAAATAATTCTAATGACCCAATGTACAAATAACTTCTTTTACAAAAATATGGTACAGTATTCCTTGGGTATACAGAGTTATATATATAATGGAATTGATTGGCAATCTATTTTGTGAAAAATAAGACTAGTCACATAGTAAAGCATACATTTAATTCTCAGAGGTGCTTATTCATTTTCTTGGATTTTTCATGACATAATTTGACTAAATACCAAAATACAGATGTGTAGGTGTGGATATTTTGAAGCTTGAGAATGTTGGTTATTTTTTTTAAAACTATAAAAATATTATATTTAAATTATTCCTGTATTCAGAAATGGCAACTGTGTCATTCAACTTTCTAATAAAAGGAAACTATATGAATCATCTAAGAACAGTGTGAAATAAACCCCCAATGTTAGTACCAGATACTTGCCAGTGTCCCATGCCCTTTTTCTGAGGAAAGTAAAAGTAATTGCTGATATAAAATCCATTTCTGTTTGTGGTTTTGTCATCCTGGTTATCTGTGCTCTTGAAGTCTTTGCCATTTCTCATACCAGAAGGGCAAAGCTTGAGACTTTAAAATACACCTACAGACATCTGACCATGAAGATAAGTCTGAGTCATGGTGGCAATGGCATGCTCCCATGTGGTGTTTCATTGTGGCTGCATGGCGAAAATCTCCAATAGCTTGCAGCTAAACTATTGGCTGTGTCACTTGCTACCAGCCATTTCCACAAGAATCTTTATTCCCTCAGCCAAAATATTGCAACTGGAAGAGAAAGACCAAACATCCATTCATCCAGTGGGAATAATACCCACCACCAGTGTGCCTCTCAGAAATGTCCAGGCATCCTTTTCACCACCTTATGTTTCAGCTGCTCAGTAACTGCATTTGCCTCATAAAGTGCAGTTTCTTGGTCTAGGAGATATAAGGTGGGCAGTGTGGTCACATACCCAGTGTCCACACTGGCACTGCTACAGTATGGCAATTGCTCAGTAAGGGATGGTGGCTGTGGGTGGTGGACCTTGATTCTGTGCTACCTAGCTGCTTACCTTGATAAGCTTTACTGTCTGCTTAAAATATCTGAGTCTTACTTGTTTTGGAGACCCAGTTCAACCAGTGCTGGAATATATCCTTTGAGGTGCAAATTTAAACAAAGAAACCACTCTTTATCCCCCATAGTAAGGTCAAATGAGTGAATGAACATCATGCCAGTTACATATGCTGGTTATCAGTATCTAGCAACCAGATGGAAATGATAGTATGAAGGATTTTGTGGCCAAGTTTTAGAAGCCAAACACTACCACTTCTGCAGCACTTTAGTCATTAAAATAGTCCCTAGATCCAGCTGACAGTCCAGGAGAGGGGAACTAGGTTCTATTTCTTGAAGGCAAGAAGGTTATTAAGGGCCTATGCCTAAATTAAAACCTTCACACTATTTCTAAATTATTTTCTTTAGTGTTATTAGTGTAGTACTTTTTATGTACTTAGTTTTTAACATTTCTATCTTTAATGAACATTAATTACATATTTTATTTAGGATGTCCTAACAACAATATTGAATTTGATCTTTTAGAACTTGGGGATGACTTTGGGCCTTATAGAGAAAAACTGGGTTCTTACATTCCAATGTGGGGTCATAAGTAATTCACTGACCTGAAGGAAAAGCTAAACACTCTGCTTTGAAGACAAGATGTATGATGTGATTTAGGGGAAACTCGTACCTCCAGACTCTTCCTCTCTTTTTCTACAAAAATCTACCCAAATTCTCAATTGGAACACTCGTAAGTATCTAGTGTGGTAGAGTATCATATCATCATATTTAATAAGTAACCTACTAGATTTATTAAATTGATGATGAAATTAGTTATTGATATAAGTCAACACTAGTATGTAATGTGTCAGGCTTCAGTTTTCATATTTACTCATTTAATTCCCACAACAATCCTATTAGGTAGATGGATGTATTTATGATACTAATGTAGGAGCAAAGTTAGAGTTACTATAAGAATTTTTAATTTGCCCAAGGTCACGTTGTTCATAAGTGGCAGAGTTGGAATTTGAACCTAGAATACTTGACTAGACTTTTAAGGAACTGTTAAGTCAAGTAGCTGAAGTTCCCTACTTAGGTCTGGCATGAAACCCATGCTCTTCATCTGTAAAAGACTGTGTTAACTTCTGTAGTTTTTTCCTGAACAGCCTGCCCTTTCTTCTGCCAGGGCTCTTGATTGATGATAACTCATGTTATCATTGATATCTCCTTTTTTAAAAATGGCTATAGCACTTAGAATCTGTATTCAACAATTCAGCCACAACAGGATGTCTTCTATTAATCACTGTTTTGTGCATTAGTCTTTTTTAAATTTTCCAACTAGACTTTAAATTCAGGGCATGTAAGGACATGTTTTTTTTTTTTTTTTAATTTTCACACTACCTAGACTAATACTAACTCACACTAGCCACATGGTGACAGTTCATGATGTGCATAAATAGGAACATTACTCTTCCATATGCCAAATACATGCCAGTTTGTCTCAATGCTATCAGCCTCTTATCTTGCTTTTGAATGTAAGAAAATAAGCAAAAGGGGAAAAAAGTCACATGTGGAAATTTAGAAAACATGATCCTAAAGAAAAAATAAAAGCACTATGAATTCTACATGGAAAGTCAAAGACTAAGTCAGGACTTAATAAAAAATATTAACTAGTTTACCATAATTAATATATACAAACATTCACTCTAATGAGGAATCAAAAGATACACATTACAATGTTAAACTGTGTGGTTTTTTAACATTAAATTGGGAACTTACTTTTTCCTTTTTTGATAAATAATTCACATTATTATGGAAGATGTTATCCTATATATTCAGCCAGAAAATCAGTTAACACGATTCTTTATGAAACATATTTTAAAAGAATGTATCTAGAATCTTTAAAATATTTCTTCTCGCAGGTGTCCTACTTCAAGATTATTTAGAATTGAAATATTCCAAGAGATGGGTAAAAATTGACTTACAAACATACTTCTTATTGCAGTAACTAAAGAAAAAAACTATAAAACAACATCACAGCTCAATAAAGGGGTAGGGGTTGCTGAACCCATAGAGTGGATTGATGTAAAACCACTAAATCTAATTTTCAAGGTTTTTAAAGACAAGGAAAAATACTCATAAAATAACATGCAGTGAAAAAGTTAGTGATGCAGCTTTTCCTCAAATATAGCATCTTTCTAATTACAAACTGATTTATGTATGCTTAAGAGAAAACAAACCTTAAAATGGAAATAATGTTATATCTAGAGTGAGATTTTTGTTAGTTTTTTGTGGTATTTTTAAATTTGCCTTTTTGTAAATGTGCTTTAAATTTTTTTGATAGCATCATTTTCTATTTATGTATTTTTGGTTTGTCTTTTGTTTAAAAACAAAAGATAGAAATGATATAGAATTTCAAAAAAATAGATTAATACTGGTTAATATATTATATATTGTTATCTTAGAAATAGTTCTTCAGGTTACAAGATTTGAGCATGAAAAAAATGATCAGTCAATGACAACACAAACTGTTCTTTTTGATGAACTTACAGAGATTAGTAGTATGTTTATCTATCTTGTGTGTGTATATATATATTGTGTGTGTGTATACACACACACACACGTACATACACACATATATATGTATACCTATATACATATAATCTTTTCACTTCTTTTTCTCCTTTACCCTGTTCCAGTTGTTCTTTCCTTTTGAGCACTTTCTTTCCTTTCATT
Organism: Dolichotis patagonum; assembly: GCA_004027295.1. Taxonomy (NCBI): domain Eukaryota; kingdom Metazoa; phylum Chordata; class Mammalia; order Rodentia; family Caviidae; genus Dolichotis; species Dolichotis patagonum. The sequence continues at coordinate 9,981 of PVJX010014798.1, read as the reverse complement.
TTCACAAGATCTATTTTGAATCTTTTTACTCTTTTAATTACTTTTTTATACTAGGGAGACAGTACAATAGTTACAAATATGAGTTTGATTTATGTCACTTGTGAGTATGGTCTTAAGTTGTATCCATTTATCTATGAAAGCTTAAAGTTTATTCTCTATAGCTGAGTAATATTCCATTGTATAAAAATACCACACTTCTCTATCCATTCCATGGTTGATGGCATTTGGGTTGTTTCCAAAATTAGCTATTACAAATTGTGCTGCTATAAACATGGGTGCACATATATCATTGTGGCATGATGTTTTAAATTCTTCTGAGAAAATACACAGAAAGGCAATGGCTGGATTGAATGGGACTGTTAATCCTAGTTTTTTGAAGAGTCTCCACATTGATTTCCACAGTGGTTTTACCAGTCTACATCCTCACCAACATTTTTAATTGGTTGATTTCTTGATGGCAGCCATTCTTTCTGGAGTGAGATAGAATCTCAAAGTTGTTAATATGCATTTTGCCAGTGATGAGTGAAGTTGAACATTTCTTCATGTATTTATTTGCCATTTATATTCCTTTACCTGAGAAGTAAGAGCATGTTCATCTCAAATGCCCATTTTTGGGTTGGGTCTTTGAATTTAGGGTGCCTGATGTTTTTCAATTTTTTATATGTTGTAGATATAAGTCATTTGTCTTAGGGACACTTGGCTAAATTTTTGTTCTATTCTGTGAGTTTTCTTTTTACTTTGTTGATTTCTTTTGAAGTGCAAAAACTTTTTAATATGATGAGATCCTAATTGTTGATACTTTGAAGTACTTGCCATGTAGCTTGCATTTTATTCATGAACTCTTTGCCTATCTGTATGTCTTCAAGATTTCTTTTTTTTTCAAGATTTATACCTAACTTGTCTTCCAGCAGATTTAGTGTTTCCATTTAATGTTTAGTTCTTTGATTTGTTTTGACTTTAGTTTTGTGCATGGTAATAAACACGGGTCTAGTTTTGGTCGTCAGCATGTGGAGAGCCAATTTCTACAGCACCATATAGTAAAGAGACTATCTTCCTTCCAGTGATTGTTTGATCCCTTTGTCAAACATAAGGTGGCTGAGTGTTTTTGTAGTTGTGTCTGCATCTTCTAATCTGTTCTATTCATCCTCAGATCTGTTTTTTTTCCAGTACCATGCTGATTTTGCTGTGTAGCTTTGTAGTATAATTTCAAGTCAGGGATTGTAATGCTTCCTACTTTGCCTTTGTTGCCCAGGATTTCCTTTCCTATTCTAGGTCTCTTTGGTTTCCAAATAAATGTTAGGAAAGTTTTCTCTAGAACTGCAAGGTATGTTAATGGTATTTTGATCAGGCATTAATATGTATAACAATTTTGGGAGTATGGCCATTTTCACTGTGTTGGTTTTTCCTATGCAAAAGCAAGGGATATCTTTCCATTTTCTGATATCTTCTTCAATCTTCTTTTTAAAGAATATTATAGTTTTCAATGTAAAGATCTTTTACATCCTTTGTTAGGTTCCTAAGTATTTCATTTTTTTTGATGCTACTGTGAAAGCTGTTATTTCCATAATTTCTATCTCAGTGAATTTGTTGTTTGTATACAGGAATGCTATTGATTTTTTAGTGTTGGCTTTGTATCCAGCTACACTGCTGAATATGCTTATGAACTCTAGTAGTCTTTTCATGGGAGTTTTTGGGGGCCTCTATGTGAAGTATCATCATCTGCAAATAATGATAGTTTAACTTCTTCATTTTCTATCTTTACTCCTTTTATTTTTCTCTCTTTTCTAATTGCTCTGGTTAACATTTCCAGAACTATATTGAGTAGGAGTGGTGATAGCAGACATTCTTGTCTTGTTCATGATTTTAGAGTGATAGCTTTTCAGTTTTTGTTCTTTTAGTATGTTAGCTGTTTGTCATAGATGGCTTTTATCAAATTGAGGTACAGAACATGTATTCCAATTTTTTGTAGGTTTTTAATCATGAATGAATGTTGGACTTTATCAGAAGCTTTTTCTCTATGGAAGTGATCACATGATTTTTGTCTAGCTCTGTTTATGTGGTGTATTACATTTATTAATTAGCATATGTTGACCCATCCCTGCATTCGTGGGATGATTGCTGCTTGGTCATGGTGTATAATCTTCTTGATGATTTGCTGCATTCTGTTTGCTAGTATTGAGAAGTTTTGCATCAGTGTTCATTAAGAGATTAGCCTGTAATTCTCCTTTTTGGTTGCATGTTTCTCTGGTTTTGGTATCAGGTTAATCTTTGCCTTCAAAAATGAATTAGGGAGAACTGCTTAGCTTTCAATTTCATTAAAGAATTTGAAGAGTATTGGTGTTAAATTATCTCTAAATTTCTTGTAGAATTCAGCCATGAATCCATCAGGACCTGGGCTTTTCTTATTTGGTAAGTTTTTAATTATGTTTTCAATTTCAGTAATATTGGGTTATTCAAATTTTTTATATCTTCTTGATTCAGCTTTGGTGATTCATTCATTTCTAGGAATCTGTCCATTTCCTCTGTGTTTCCTACTCTATGCTGGAAAGTAGAGTAGGTGTTGATAATCTGAGTTCAATGTAGGTGTTGATGATCTTTCAAATTTCCACAGGAGCTGTAGTAATTTCACCCTTTTTATTCCTCATTGCCTGAATTTGTTTTTTTTTTCTTTCCTTTTTTTTGATAAGATTGGCAAGGAATTTATCAATTTTGTTTATTCTTTCAAAGAACAAACTCTTCGATTCGTTAATTATTTGTATTGTTTTCTTAGTCTCAATTGTGTTAATTTCTGCTCTGATCTTTATCATTTCTTCCCTTATGAGCTTTGGTTTTGACTTGCTCTTTTTCTAGAAGCTTGAGGTGCAGCGTTATGTTGTTTATTTGTGCTCATTTTGTTTTCCTGATGAGAGAATTCATTGCTATATATTTTCCTGGTAGGACCACTTTCATTGCATTCCACAGGTTCCACTATGTTGTATCTGCATTTTCATTGAATTGTAGATATTGTTTAATTTCTTCTTTAATTTCATCTGTAACCCATTGGTTGTTCACGAGGGTATCATTTAATTTCCATGTGTTTATGCAGGTTTTGCAATTTTTTCTGCTGTTAATTTCCAATTTCAATGCACTATGGTCAGATAATATGCATGGGATAATTTCAATCCCTTTGCATTTACTTAAGCATATTCTATGGGCTAATATATGGTTTATTTTAGAGAATTTCCCACATGTAGCTGAAACGAATGTGTACTCTGATGTTGTTGGGTGGAACACCCTATTAACATTTAGTAAGTCCATTTGTTCATAGGTTTGATTCAGTTCTGTTATTTCTTTGCTGACTTTTTGTCTACTTGATCTGTCTCTTTGTGACAATGGAGTATTAAATTCTATTACAATTGTGTTATTCCATATTTTATTTTTCGTGTCTATTAATATTTGTCTTATATAGTTGGGTGTTTTCATAGTTGGCACATATTTATGATTTTTATCTCTTCCTCTTGAATTTTTCCCCTAACAAGTATATAGTGACCTTATCTCTTTTGATCATTTTTGGTTTGAAGTTTACGTTATTGGCAAGCAAAAGAGCTACCAATGTTTTTTTCTGGGTTCCTTGCACATGAAATATTGTTTTTCATCCCTTGACTTTCAGCCTATGAATTTCTTTTTGAGTTAAATGTGTTTCTTGTAAACAGAATATGGTTGGATCTTGTTTCTTGATCCATTCTGACAATCTATTTCTTTTAATTGGTGAATTGAGACCCTTTACATTGATGGTTATAACTGATATATGTTGGTTATTTTTCTATTGTTGGTTCCCTCCCCACCTTGTTTAACTGCTTGCCCTACCTGGTGATTTCCTTTTTTTGTTGTTCTGGGAATTGTGGTCATTTTTATGTCTATCAATATGTCTGTCAGTTCTTTTTTCTAGAGTTGGTTTGGTGGACATGAATTTCTTCAGCTGTTCTTTGTCATAGAAGTATCTTATTTCTCTATTAATTTTGAAAGAAAATTTTGCAGGGTACATCAATCTGGATTGAAAGTTGTTTTCTTTCAGGGATTATAATACTTCACTCCAAGCTCATCTTAACTTGATGATTTGTGTGGAGAAGTTTAGCCGTGATTCTAATGGGCTTTCCTTGATAAGTGAGCTTTTTCTTTTCTTTTAGGCTTAATTTCTAAGATCTTGATTATTATATGTCTGGGAGTAGATTTATTTTGGTTATAGCTGTTTGGAGTTGTATATGCCTCACTTATCTTTATATCACAGTCTTTTCCCATGCTTGGAAATTTTCTGCTATTACTACTGCAAATGTCATTTGCATTGACTCCTATCAACTTATATTTTCATTGACACCTATCAACTTATATTGTTTTTGTTTGCATCATTTTGGAGCTGTTGAATTATTAGTTCCCTTGTTATTTTTAAGAGTTCTTTCCTTTTGTGATTGCTAGCTGTGATCCTGTCTTCAAGGTCTGAAAGTCTATCTTCAGTTTCATTCAAGTAGTTTTACCAGCTTTCAATGGAATTTTTAATTTCCTGGATATCTCTGAATTTGTTTCATGTATTCTATTTCTTTCTTACATTATTTATGCAAGGTTTCCATCATTTTCCTTTATTCTGTATCTTTTTTATCTATGTTTTCTCTAGCTATGCTTAGCAATTCCTTTATTAAGGTTGTCATTTCTTTATTTTAAATTTTAATAATTATAATTTGCTTTTTTATTTTAAAGAGAATAAAACAAAAGAGGACAGACAAACCAGATCAGAACCTAAAAATGTAAGCAACACAGCACTTAACAACAAGACAACCAGATATTAACAGTAGCTACCATAATGTCTCTTTTCTTTGAAATAGTTGAGCATACCTTCACAAACAATAATATCAAACATAACAAAATAGTATAAAACCATTCAAGAGAATGAAAGTATTATAGCACATTCAAAACCAAATAACAAAAAATGAACAATGGCTACTATAATATCTCATTTTCCATAAAAAATTTTTTTATACTATCACACATATTAAAATCCAAGAAGACATAACATGATAGAACCAATCAAAATAGAAGAGCAAAAGCATGGAAGGAACTCAAAGCAAGATGATATTAAATCGGCAAGGCTGCCATAATGTCTTCTTGTCTTCAAAGTATCTGTTCAAGCCAGAAAACATAATAAAATCAAATGAAACACAATAAAACCATTCCAACCAATGAATGAAAACATTATAAGACTTCAAAGCAATGTAATGGGAAACCATGATTACCATAAAATCTTATGTACACTTACCATTTCTCACATTAGGGAGACTATACAGTATTTATACATATGAGTTTATTTCACTTATGAGTATGGTCTCAAGTTGCATCCATTTATTTATAAATATCTCAATGTGGTCATTCTTTATAGTTGAGTAGTACTCCATTGTATAAAAAATACCACAACTTTTTTTATCCATTCCTCAGTTGATGGGTACTTAGGTTGTTTCCAAGATCTGGCTATTACAAATTGTGTTGCTATAAACATGGGTGCACATGTATCACCATGGTATGATGTTTTCAGTTCTTCTGGGAATATGCTGACAAGAGGACTAGCTGAGTCAAATGAGACTTCCAATCCCAGCTTTTTGAGGAATCTCCAGACTGACCTCCACAGTGGTTGCACCAGTCTAAACTCACACCAACAGTGCAAAAGAGTTCCTTTTTCCCCACAGCCTCTCCAGCATTTGTTGTTGGTAATGTTCTTTATCCTGGCCATTCTTTCTGGAGTATATTGGAACCTCAGTGTGGTTTTATTTTGCATTTCCCTAATGACTAATGATGATGAAAATTTTTTCAGGTATTTATTTGCCTTTTGTATTTCTTCATCTGAGAACTGTGTATTCATCTAAGATGCCCATTTTTGGATTGGGTCTTTGAATTTCAGGCTCTAATTTTTTAAAAATTCTTTATATGTTGTAGACAGAAGTCCTTTGTCTGAGGGAAAGTTCACTAAGATTTTTTTCCCAATTTGTGGGTTTTCTTTTCACTGTGCTGGAGATTTCTTTTGACATGCAGAAACTCTTTAATAAGATGTGATCCCAGTTACTGATTCTGGGGAGTATTTCCCATGCAGTTTGATTTTTTGTTCATGAATTCTCTACCTACCCCTGTCTTCAAGATGTTTACCTACTTTGTCTTCCAACAGATTTAGTGTTTCTGTCTTAATATTTAGATCTTTGACCCACTTAGACTTTCATTTAGCACATGGTAAGAGGCATGTATCTAGTTTTAGTTTTCAGCATATGGCTAGCCAATTTTTCCAGCACCATTTATTAAAGAGACTATCTTTCTTCCAGTGGACATGTTTGGCCCCTTTATCAAAGATAAGGTGGTTGAGTGTGTTTGTGGTTGTATCTTCTAATCTATTCCATGGATCTTCAGGTCTGTTTTTATTCAAGTACTATGCTTATTTTATCTCTGTAGCTTTGTAGTATAACTTCAAGTCAGGGATTGTGATGCCTCTTGCCTTTGTTGATTAGAATTGCCTTTGCTAAGTCTCTTCTGGTTCCAGATGAATTTTAAGAGTGATTTCTCTAGATCTGTGAGGTATGCTAGTGGCATTTTGATTGGAATTGCATTAAATCTGTATAACAATTTTGAGAGAATGGCCATTTTCACAATGTTTATTCTTCCTATCCATGAACAAGGGATGTCTTTCCATTTGCTGCGGCCCTCTTCAATTTCTTTTTTCAGGCTATTATAATTTTCTCTGAATACATCTCTTCCTTCTTTTGTTAGACTGATTCCTAAGTATTTCCTTTTGTTGGATGCTATTGTGAAGGGTATGGCTTCTCTTATTTCTCTCTCAGTGGTTTTGTTGTTAGTGTATAGGAATACTATTGATTTTTGAGTGTTGACTTATATCCAGCTACATTACTGAATTTATTATTTCTAGGAGTCTTTTGATGGAGTCTTGGGGGGTCTTCTATGTAGAGTATAATTCATCTGCAAATAATGATAATTTAACTTCTTCTTTTTCTAACCTTAGTCCTTTTATTTCTCTCTCTTGTCTAATTGCTCTGGCTAGTATTTCCAGTACTATGTTGAATAAGAGTGGTGATAATGAACATCCTTGTCTTGTACCTGATTTTAATGTAAAGGCTTTCAGTTTTTGGCCATTTAATATGATGCTGGCTGTTGGTTTATCATAGATGACCTTTATCATATTGAGGCAAAGACCATCTATTCCAATTCTCTGTAAGCTTCTTATCATGAATGAGTGTTGGACCTCATCAAAAGCTTTTTCTGCATCTATAGAAATGATCGTGTGATTCTTATTTTTGGCCCTATTGATATGGTGGATTTCATTTATTGATTTACATATGTTGAACCATCCCTGAATTCCTGGGATGAATTCCACTTGTTGATGTTGTATAATCCTCTTCATGATATGCTGAATTCTGTTTGCCAATATTTTATTGAGAATTTTTGCATCTGTGTTCATTAGGGAGATTGGCCTGTAGTTCTCTTTTTAAGTTGGATCTTTCTCAGGCTTTAGTACTAGAGTAATATTTGGTTCCAGGAATGAGTTAGGAAGAATTGCTTCCCTTTCAATTTTATTGAAGAATTTTAGGAGTGTCTTCTTTGTATTTCTTGTAGAATTCTGCAGTGACTCCATCTGGGCCTGGACTCTTCTTTGTTGGTAAAGATTTAATTACATTTTCAATTTCATTAATAGAAATTGGGTTATTCAGCAGTTTTACATCTTCTTGACTCAGCTTGGTATTTCATATGTTTCTAGGAATCTGTCCATTTCTTCTGTGTTATCGAACCTTGAGAGTAGAGGTTGTCAAAATAGGTTTTGATGATCTTCTGTATTTCCACAGAGTCTATAGTGATTCACTCTTTTCATTCCTTATTGCATGCATTTGAGTTTTTTATTTCCTTTTTAAAATAAGGTTGGCTAAGGGCTTGTTGATTTTATTTATTCTTTCAAAGAACCCACTCTTTGATTCATTGATTCTTTCTATGGTTTTCTTAGTCTCTCTTGCATTAATTTCTGCTCTGATCTTTGTAATTTCCTCCCATTTTTGGCTTTGGGCTTGACTTGCTCTTCTTCTTCTAGATGTTTGAGGTGTGGCATCAGGTTGTTTATTTGTGTTCATTCTGTTCTCCTGATGTGGGGATTCACCGCAATAAATTTTCCTCTGAGGACTGCTTTTATTGCATCCCACAGATTCTGGTAAGTTGTATTTGTATTTTTGTTTGCTTGTAGATATTGTTTAATTTCTTCTTTAATTTCCTCTGTGAACCACTGGTTGCTCAAGAATGTATTATTTAATTTCCATGTGTTTGTGGGTTTTTGCAGTTTCTTTTATGATTAATTTCTAGTTTCATAGTGCTAAGATCCGATAACATGAATGGCATAATTTCAATCCTTTTGCATTTACTAAAGTATGCTCTATGGGCTAGTATATAGTCTATTTTAGAGAATGTTCCATGTGAAGACAAGATGGTGGACTGGTAGGTAGCAGGAGAGAGACCCTCTCTGAGAGAGACAGCTCAAATTCCAGAATAAAACACCCTGGAGAGATCCAAACAGAGAGAGATGGACTCTCACAACCCATGAAGAAACTAAAGTGCAAAAAACCGCTTGAATATGAGGTCCTGGGACTACTATTAGACAAGCTAAGATCAGCGAGCACAGCGCCCTCCTCGAGCCGCCTGAATTCCTGCCCGACCTGAACAAGTGATCCGCACCGAAGCGACTGGCTTGAGCCGCCGGAGCGCAGAGCTGAACAGCCCTGCGTGCAGCTCTCCCGGACCGGCCCTGCACTCAACCCACCCAGAGGCACCGTGAATTCCCACCGCAGCCGAGCTGAAGTCAGAGTTCGGGGAGCCCTGCAGTTCGCGGGGACCAACATCAACACGCGGTGAGGGATGCGAATAAGACCCTCCCACGGGAAAGGGGAAACCGACTGGAAGACATGTTGGATTTGGGCAGGACTGCCCTAAGTCCATAAGGAAGTGGCTTCAGCTGGTTGCTCCCCTCGCCGAGTGGATTGGTGGAATCTGCTTGGACTAGGCCATGACCCTAGCAGGGACCCAGTTAGTACCTTCAATATTACTTCCCTGAGATCAGTGCACACTGACGCAGTGAAGGCCTGCAAAGGTTGACTGGCCCGGAAGGGAGGAGCTAGCTCACACTGCCCGTTGGTGAACTCTAATCTCTGATAACCTATTGAAGAGGGCTAAAGCTCCTAGCCTGCACCCTCTAGAGGAACTTTAACCAACAAGAAAAGGGTCTGGGAATTACACTGTACACTTGTATGGAAGGAACCAAAAACATGATGAAAGGGAGAAATACGAAACAACTCCCAGCCCCCAACCCTGAGAACTGATCCAGGAGAGGTAAATACAAAAGAGATTGAGGGCAGCAAAAATGCAACATCAAACACAGCGTTAGCGGACATAAAGAGATATCTTCAGGACCTCGTAAGTGAGACCAAAACTGAAATATTAATTCAAATTAAACAAGAGATAAGTAGATTAATAAAAGAAGGGCTGGGCACCTCTCAAGAAGACACAGACAGAAGAATGGAGGAACAAAAATGGAGAGAAAAATTTAATGAAGAACTCAGAAAAAACCTAAATTCATGAAGCAAACTCTTCTGCACTGTTGGTGGGAGTGTAGACTGGTGCAACCACTGTGGAGGTCAGTCTGGAGATTCCTCAAAAAGCTGGGTATGGAAGTCCCATTTGATCCAGCTATTCCGCTTCTAGGCATATTTCCAGAAGAACTAAAAACTTCGTACCACAGTGATTTATGTGCACCCATGTTTATAGCAGCACAATTTGTAATAGCCAGATCTTGGAAACAACCTAAGTGCCCATCAACTGAGGAATGGATAAAAAAGTTGTGGCATTTTTATACAATGGAGTACTACTCAGCTATAAAGAATGATCACATCGAGATATTTATAAATAAATGGACACGACTTG
>PVJX010014797.1:0-44997 GCA_004027295.1 Dolichotis patagonum | reverse complement strand
CCGGGAATAGCTGCGGCGGCACATTCGCACATTCGCCACTGCAGGCCGAGTCTCACTGGCTGCGCGCCACGGTGACCGATGTCACCCGTGATGCGAATTCTGGAAGCACTGAAAGAAATGAGCCAGTGGGTGGCAAAAGGTCTTGAACCGAAAGATAAAAATATGCGAAGGGAAAGGCTGAATCATGAAGGCCGCGTTTCCCAGCTGGCTCTGAAAGGCGCGCATCCTGGGAGACGCTGACGGCGCTTTGTGGAAGCACCCTGCATTCAGACGCTGCAAAGAGCGGGCTGTTTCCTCCTTCAGGTCACAGTCTGCGTCCTGTACGGGGGTCAGTCCGGTATGAAGGCAATGTCCCGGGAGCCGGGCACGCAGGGAACAAAGCGAGCAGAGGTCCCGACCCGAGGCCTCCGTCTGAGTGGTGGACTGAGCGCGGTGAGGGAAACAGGGGCGGCAGGCGGAGCTGGGTGGGCTGCAGACGGCCTCGGAGGCCGGGAGGGGCGGAGCCGCTGCAGGCGAGCAGAGGGAGAGGCGGCTCCGGACCCTGGAGAGGAAGGGTGGTAGCTGGGGCTGTGCGGGAACGCGCGGAGCAGCGAGGGTGTGTGTGTGCGCGCGTGCGTGCGTGTGGGGCTTTGGTTTGGCTTTAGGCACTGGGCACCAAACCCAAGCAGCGTAGAGCTGCATCCCCAGCTTTCTTTTAACGAGCTGGGCTGGGCTCAGGCGGCAGAAAACCTTGAATTACTGCTGTGTGCCACCATGCCAGCTAATCTGTGGGTTTCATTCAGGTTACTGTAACAATAAATTATTTTTCCATTATGCAATTTCTCCTAAGAATACTTTACACCTCGGAGACCTCCTGTAGGGCTCCTTTGGGACACCCAATTCTTTTTTTTTTTATTTCTTTTTTTAAAAATTTTTTAAAATTTTATTTAAAGAGAAGAAAGAAAAACAAAACAGAATAAAGGGTATCAACAATACAGAATTCCAAGGAAAAAAGGAAAAGAACAACAACACAAAAACCTAAGAGATTATTACTTGACAAATTACATACTGACTTCTTGGAAATAGTTGTTCAAATTATAAAGTTAAAACATGTAAAGTAGACATTCAAACAGTGAGTCTGTTAACAGTTCTGCTCCACGATCTGACAAAAAACCCAGCAATATGATCATCCATCTTACCCACTCAAATATACATTCAATTATATCAACAGGGTAAAATTAAACACAACATAACAGAACAAAGTAGATCACAAGAAAGCAGTGTAAGGGACATAAATTCCAAAACTAGACAATTGGAGGTATTCACTCTCTATCGTATTGACTCTTGTTTTCTTCCAAATAGTTGTCCATATTGTCACATACAGGGAATTCACATGAAACAACATAGTATGGAATTGATCTGAGCAGGACAAGGAGGGCGTTTCAGGTCTTCAAGACCAGACAATAGGGAAACCGAGAATAGCTGTCATAGGGGACACCCAATTCTATGTCTACTTGAGTTGACTCAGAGGCAGAAGACTGCTGACTCTGAGGAGATAAAACACCTTGAACACAGGATGTTTTGCCAGTGCAAGAAGAGATGGACCTCCCTAGGGGACGATCAGATAAAAGTTAATTATTCAGCCAACCTGTCACCATGCCTTGCTTGCCGGCCTTGCTACCTAAAACAGACATCTGTGGCAGGTGGAACTCTCTGCCTTAATTGTTCTTCAATAATTCTGAGGTTTGAGTTTGGGATTTCACTCCATTCTGGTGAAGTTCCTTGGCCTGCAAACAAAGACACTGTTTCTTGAGTCTTCATTTGTCTAATAGGGTTTACTGGCTTGGACCTGGCACCTAACCTGGGTGGTGTTTTCTTGGAGACTTTCTCAGTGGCCTTAGATTTTGCTCAGTCTACCATTTTGTTCCTTCTTCCAGGAAGTTCTGGATGAGGTCTGGGACCTTTTGGATCCAAGCATGAATGAGGTGTCCTCCCTGGTCATGAAAGTGACCAGTAAGTTGCAGCAAAAACTGTTAAACTGATAGCAATGATTTTTTCCATGCTGTCCAGGGATCTTTAGTTCACTTCCCAGGATGATCCCTTCTCCCACAAAGAAGCAGAGGAAGGCCCTTCCTTGGAAAAACATTCTCTGGGAACTGTGGGCAAGAAGAAGTATGGGGTGCTGGCCCTGAATCAAGCCCAGCAGATCGCTGTAGCTGCTGGTCTCAAACAGAAGCCTAAAGAGAATTCTTTCTGTGGTCTGTTGGTCATTTCTGAACTTTGGAAATGTAATGGTCAATTACACTGACCATCAATTACATTGATCATCAGAGAGAAATAGTGGCTGTGAGTGTGGCAGGCTTCAGAGGCCCACAAGAGAGAGACCCTGGTATCTTGGGACCTGCACCATGCGGAGACCTGGAGTGCTGGGAGAACAAGGAACTCCCCCTCTCTCTGGTGAGCGGCTGTGAGCCTGCCAGCACGTGGGCTGAGAATCAAACATCTCATATCGTCCTGTTCCCCGTCCCGTACTGCCCCCCACCCCCTGTTTAGCAAGTGGGAGCCAGTGAACTGGATATCTTGTGAAAGATTGGCTATGCTGTTTTGTATGAACTCTCTGTATACAAAGATATGGACAACTATTTGGAAGAAAACGAGACAATATAGTGAAGATCTCTGGTTGTCTAGCTTTGAGATTTATGCTTTCTTATGTCCCATTTTGTTCTGTTTTGTTGTGTTAAATTTTACCCCCTTTAAAATAAAAAAAAATTTAAAAAAAAGAAGTATGGGGTGCATCAGTGTGGGAGACCCTTAAATACGTATCTTGGTAGGTTTATCACATTGATTGGTATTGTGCTTTTATGAACTGGGAATAATTTACCAAGGATCCATAGGTTTTGCTCTGTTTTGGGGACACAGCTGGAGTTTAGCAGAGATCGATGAAGCAAAGCACCTTTACGGCTGAGGCTTCACTGTCTCCATCTGTGTCTGCACAACCCGGTGTGGCTTAGCAAGCAGAGCTATTGTCAGACAAGTCTAAAGCTGTCAGGGGGTTGAGGATGATGGACATGTAAGTCAGTATTGCTAAAAATTGCTGAATATATTTTAAAAAGAAAATTCTTATAGATACAGGATTTTTAGAAATAAATTTTCTGTGTATATTTAAAGCATACAACATAATGGTATGGAATACATATAGATGATATTACTATAGTGAAAGAATTTAATGTATGCATTATTACACCTTTCTTAAAGTTTTGTGGAAAGAGATGAAATCTACTCTTTCACGTACAGTATACATAGGGTACAATTTTATTACTTGTACTCCCTATGTGATATAGTGCACCTCTAGAATTGAGCATTCTACAAGTCTACTACCTTATGAGTGGTTTAAACTATCACATTCTATCTCTTAAATACATGCAAACAAAATCAGGTGTGAAAATTTAAATTCTTACACAATCATAAAAATATTATTTGATAAAAGAATGAATACAAATTAAATACAAACAATAAAAATCAATGAAATTCAGATTTCACTGAACTAAATAGTAGCTAAGTGCAGCTGTGGGCTGCACAGCTTCCTTTGAATTTGGCATGCGTGCTGTTTCATGCTGTAGAGAAGATTCTGTTCTCTCACCGTTTGCCCTTATTAGACTTGCTGAAAACCCTTTGTTTGTACAGCATGCCATTTGGGCTGCACCTGTTGCACACATGACTTATCTACTAACAACTAGTTCTTTCTTAGTACCAGAAAGTGATCATAAATGCAAACAAACATTGGCACTGAAATCACTTGGCAGCCTTCAGGGTTAAGATGGTTATACAGTGGCCTGAGCAATTCCTGCCTCTTGTGTGTGTGCTGTGCTAGAGATTAATCCAGGGCATCACACATGATTGGCAAACACTCTATCATTGAGCTACACCCTAGCTCTAATGTTTTTTACTCTTGAAAATCATAAAAAAAACCCCAAACTTATCAGGCCAGGCATGGTGGCACATGCCTCTAATTCTAGTACTCAGGAGGCTGGGCCAGGAGGATTGTTGCAAATTTGAGGCCAGTCTGGGTTACAAGGTAAGTTCAAGGCCAGTCTCAAAGACAAACCCTGTCTCAAAGACAAAACAGACAAACAAGGAAACAAAAAACCCCTCCAACTTTTGAAATCATCTTGGAAAAGCATACCAAAATTAACATTTTTCTAAAGCATAGAGTCAGAATGCATCCTTTAATTTGAAAACTCTGCAGTAATCTAATGAAGGATAAAGATATCATGATCACTGGGTGACTGATGCCAGCACGTAAGAAGCTGAGGTAGGGGGATTGCCATGAGTTCAAGGCCAGCCAAGACTACGTAGTGAGACCCTGTCTCAAAAAACAAAAACAAAACAAAACCACCACCACCAACAAAAAACACAACAAACAGTATCATGATCGCATCTTTCGAAGGTCTAATTAGGGAAGAAATGACATAATTGTCATTTGTAACTGAAAAGTGTTCCCACAGAGGAACAGCTCACGTGCAGTGAGGGTCCAGAGGAGCAGGAAATTACTTGTGGCATTTGAGCTGAGCATGCAGGACGGCCGTATTCAGACCACTGAGCGGGACGCCTGGGCAGTTGTGTGAGTAAATGCAGAGACGGGAGGTTGAAAAGCATCTGTGTGTACATGTGGAGGGCACTTGGTCAGACAGTAGGGGGAACTCTAACCAGAAAATGGGGCTGTCTTACATGCTGGGATAAGGAGGATGGTTTATCTGGAAGTTTTTGAGCACAGTTGTTTGCTCTTAATAACACATTTGGGTGGAGAAGGCTTTCATTTCCAAGGCTCTCAGAGTTACAGACTGAAAACATCTTCACACATATAAGTACAGAACACACACTTTAGTCTCGGGGGTTTATTTAGGTAGACAGGTTCTCACTGTATAGTTCAGACCTTGAACTCACTATGTAGCCTAGGCTGGCCTTAAATTCACAGTGATCTTCTTGCCTCAGCCTCCCAAGCGCTGGGATTACAGGTGTGCACCAAGGCCTCAGGTGTTTTGTTTTGTTTTGGTTTTGGTATCTAGAATCAAACTCAGGGCCTCATGCTTGCCAGGCAGGCGCTATGTGATGAGTTAGATCCCCAGCCTCAGGCGTTTTAAAACAAAACACAAAGTTGATGGAATCTCTGCAAGTCAACTCAGATATCTAACAGTGTTCTAGTTTCAGTTCGACCCTCTTGGTACTGTTTAATAGAAAACAAATGCTCTATCAAAAGATTTAAGTGATAAAACTGGTAAAAGCATGCTTAGAAACTAAATCAACATACAAGTAATTTTTGTCCAAGATAAAAATTTATGTTCACCAACAAAATTATAATATATTAACTTACTCAAGCATAAAACAAAGACAGGTTGACAAGCTCTTATTGTACATAGACTCAAATGGCTAATGTGAATTATTGCAGTAGAAACTATCTATCACTGGAGCTATGAGTTTATTCCAATTTGATACTGTAACATAACTGATGAAGTTAAAAAATGAATGGCTCAAGGTGTTTCTGCTCTAATTTCTGCTATGTCAATGCCCCAGCTATTTCAGCTGATAAAGCAACAGCTAGGAGGAGCATGTATATGGCCATAAATAACATGGTGTGTAGAGTCTCTGAACTGTGGATGTAATTACTGCTGTTGATAGTGAACCCGCAGAAGCTTTCTCCAATAGCCAGGAACCTTGGCAGGTAAGAGATTTCAATTCTTTTTTAAATTTCAAAATTCTTAATTGGAACACAAGATTATAAATGACATTTAAGGTCAGTGTAACTCACTGCGGTATCTAACAATCTAACAAAGCTGTACTCCAGGGCCTTGTTTAGAAACAGTATCTAACAAATACTGTTTGCATCTGTTGCACCAGAACTGCAAGGCATAAACAGAGCTGCTTTACTCCTTAGGCAAAGGGCCAGAATTACAAGGCATAAACAGAGCCACTTTACTCTTTAGGCAAAGGGGCTAGGACTCCTAACACTGCAAAGGGCTCGAGAGTGTTTTGTTTTAAAACCTGAAGGAAAATTGGACGTGGAGAAGAAAAGGAAAAAAGCTTATGCATATTAATAAATTCATTTTCATATAAACACAGCAATAACTTATTTTCCAAATTGAAAATTAAGCTTGGCATGGTGGCTCATGCCTGTAATTCCAGTGCTGGGGAGGCTAAGGCAGGAGGATTACTGGGAGTTTGAGGCCAGTGTGGGGCTGTAAAGTGAGTTTAAGACCAGCCTGAACTGCATAGTGAAATCCTGTCTCAAAAAGACATCCCCCTCAAAAAAAACCTTATCAAGTTGACGACTAAAAATTAAATTTATGGCATACAATGTACTTTGTTAGACATGTATACCTTTTTTCTTTTAGAGTTCCCAAAAACTATAAAACTCTTGATTTTGTTTTGAGGAAGGGGCCCATGAAAATTACAATGTAGTCCTGGCAAAAAGATGGCCATTTGGTGTGGGCAGGCTGTCATTTCCCCCCTTCCTAAGCACAGCACAGGGAAGCACAAGGCAGGGACTGCCAGGCGCAGGTCTGGCAGCCTCATGGGTAGGACGTCAGCTCTTCTACAGATCTCAGGGGACTCTACTCCCCACTTCAGGGGTCCTGGAAGCCTCCTTCTTCACCCAGATCTGAAAATATAGACCACAGAAGTGATCAGTATAAAGACAGAGTCTAATCTAGAAGACAAGGTTGTGGTTAGTGATCAGTTAATGAGAACTACTTAAAAACAAAGTATCATGAAAAAGGATCAAATACCTGCTAAATGACAGAAGACTAATCTAATGAGTAATTGGAATTAGTGAAAAATTAGAAGATAGCACAAAGTGCGTAGAAAACCTGTAGTCACAGAAAACCTTATAGATATGGAAATAAAATTTAACATACAGATAAGTGATGCACATAGAACCCAAAGTAGCCATGATCTGAAGGAAAAAAAAACACTCCACACATAATTAAAATACTAGAAATCCAATATAGAAACAGAATCTTAAAATCTGTTAGAGAAATTAATGATGACTTATAAAGAAAACCCATCAGAATTACAGCAGACATCTCAACACAAACCTTAAAGGCCAGGAGAACTAGAAGAAAAGAACTTTCAGCCCAGATATATCCTGAAAAATTATCTTTCAAAATTAATGTAGAAATGAAATACTTCTAAGATAAAGAGTACCAAAAATGTTCCTCACCACCAAACCAACACTCCAAAAAGTTCTCAGTGATATCCTAGAAAGACACAAGGATGTTAACAATGTCTAAATGTCCAATAAAGTGAATATACCAGGTAAAAATTAAACAATGATGAGACTAAGTCAACATCTGTCAGTTATCCCAGTATGAATGGTCTTAGTTTGTCAATCAAAACACAGATTAGCAGAATGGATCAAGAAACAAAATCCGACAATATGCTGTATACGGGAAACACATTTAATTAAAAAAGAAATTCATAAACTAAAAATAAAAAAAAGGAAAACAATATTCCATGCAATAAGAGCCTAAAAACAAGCAGGAGTAATTATCCTATTTTCAGACAAAATAGATTTTTTTAAAAAATTTATTTTAAAAGGTAGTAAAATTAAACACAACAAAACAGAACAGAATGGGACATAAGAAAGCATAAATTTCAAAGCTAGACAACCAGAGATCTTTACTATCTGTCATATTGTCTCTTGTTTTCTTCCAAATTGTTGTCCTTATCTTTGCATATGGGGAGCTCATACTAAATAACATAGCCAGTCTTTTCACAAGATGTGTAGTTCACTGGCTCCCACTTGCTAAGCAGTGGGGAGCGAGGGGGGGAGGACATGGGACAGGGGACAGGACGACATGAGATGTCTGATTCTCAGCCCACAGGCCGGCAGGATCACAGCCGCCCGCCCAGAGAGGGGAGGAGCTCCTTGTTCTCCCGGCACCCCAAGTCAGCTGCATGGTGCAGGTCCCGACGCACCAGGGTCTGTCTCCTTCAGGCTCCAAAAGTCTGCCACACTCTCAGCCGCCCCCCAGAGAGGGGAGGAGCTCCTTGTTCTCCCAGCACCCCGAGTCAACCACATGGTGCAGGTCCCGAGGCACCAGGGTCTTTCTCCTTCGGGCTACCAAAAGTCCACCATACTCACCTGCTATTTCTTTCTGATGAATTGACCATTCCATTTCCAAAGTTCTGAAATGGCCAACAGACCACAGAAAGAATTCTCTTTAGGCTCCTGTTTGAAACCAGCAGCTACAGCGATCTGCTGGCCTTGCTTCAGGGTCACATGAAATAGATTTTAAGCCAAAGCTGATCACAAGGGGCAAACAAGTACACTTTGGTTAATAGAACTATTCCACAAGAAGAGATACTTATAAATACATATGCACCAAATTATAGTATCCAACTTCATAAAACAGACAATAAAGGACATGAAGATCAGATACACATTGATAGCATTATAGTGGTGGTATCAACACCATGCTATCACAAATAGATAAACTAAAACCCAGAAATACTAGAGTTGAACCAAATCTTTGAATAAATAGGTTTAATAGATACCTACAGAGTATTCCACCTAATAACCATAACAACAGCAGAATATACATTCTTTTCAGCAGCACATGGTACCTTTCTCTAAAATAGGCTACCTACTAGCTAACAAATAATACTTAAGTAAATGTAAAAGAATGGAAAGTACCCTGAGAATATTGTCAGGATATTGACAATATTGAATATTGTCAATAGTGCAATGAAACTAGAAATCAATGGTGAAGTAAAACACAGAAATTATGCAAATATATGAAAATTAAGCAATATATTCTTGAATACTCAATGAGTCACAGAAGAAATTAAGCAAGAAATAAGACGGTTCCTAGAATTAAATGATAACACCAGTGCAATATATCAGAACTTACGAGACACAATGAAAGCAGTCATATGATGGAAGTTTATAGCTGTTTATTCCTACTTCAGAAAAATGGAATGAGTCCAAGTAAACAACCTAACGATGCAACTCAAGTTTTAGAAAAACAAGATCAACCCAAAGCCAGAGTTTGTAAAAGGAAGAACATTACAAAGATCAGAGCAGAAATCAATGAAAAGGAGACTACAAAAACCCCCCAAAAATCAGTGAATCAAAGAGCTGTTTCCTTGAAAGAACAAAATAAACCCATAGCTAATCTTACAAAAAAGAAAGAAAATACATAAATAATGTTATTAGAAATGAAAAAGATGAAATCATAATAGACACTGCTGAAATCCAGAAGATTATTAGCAAAAACTTCATAAATCTGTACATCAAAAATTTGGAGACCTCTTTAGAAATAGAGATTCCTAGACACATGAATTAACAGAATTGAACCAAGGAGACTTAAAAATCCCAATAACAGACAATAAAATCGAAGCAGTGATTAAAAAAAAACACCAACCAAGAATAGCCCAGGGTCTTATGGATTCACTTCAGAGTTCTACAGGAGTTTCAGGGAAGATCTAATGTCAAATATGCCTCAAAAAATATTCCTCAAAGTCTTTAATGAAGTGGAGAGGGAAAGAGTACTCCCAAAATCATCCTTGGAAGCTACCATTACACTGACCCTAGTACACAGATCCAACTAAAGAGAACTATAGACCAATTTCTGTAAAGAACACAGACACAAATATCCTCAACAAGGTACTGGAAAACAGAAGGCAACAAAGCAAAAAAAAAAATCATACATTATGGTCAAGTAGGCCTCATCTCAGTGACACAAGGATGGTTCAAAATACAGAAATCGGGAAGGAGCAAGGAGAGTGGCCTCCATCACCATGTCCTCAGGGTGGTGGCAGCACCTGGGCGTCCATCCCTGGCTTCCTCGAGGTACAACGAAGTCTAAGCATTTTGAAGATGTATGAAGGTTGGGAACAATGTTTTTGAAAAACTTGTCATAGAAGATGACTGAAGAAAATTACATGTGACGGGGTAGCTGCAGATGAATGTGTACATTCTTTGGTGGTGGTGATTATAAATACCTCACTGCCCCGTGTGTGGCAGGCAATGTTTTAGAAGGAACAACGGAGATATCGTCAAGAAAACATGAACAGAAGCAAATGATGAAAATATTTGATGTTGAAAAATTCACAAATTATGTAGAAAAATAGACTTGACTAATTGAAACTGCTGGACAATAAATTATTTTCTTTAAAAAACTACAGAAATTGACAGATGTAATTCATTACACAAACAGAAGAGAGGACAAAAGTCACATGATCATCTCAACAGATGCAGAAAAAGCCTTTAAAACAAATTCCACATCCATTCATGATTAAAAACCCTGAAGAAAACAGAAAGACTTTATCTCAATCTGATAAAAGCCATTTATGACTTACTGCCAACATCGTATAAAATGGGGAGAAGCAGAAAGTTTCCCCCCCCAAAATCAGCAACAAGGCAAGTATGTCCACTGTTATCCCTCCTTCAATGTAGTTCTCAAAACATTTGTTGGAGCAATCAGATAAGAGAAATGAATAAAAGACATACATATAGGAAAGAATGGAGTGAAAGTATTATTTGCGGATGACACGATACTATACTTTAACAACCAAAAAAATCTCACCAGAAGGCATCCAGAATTAATCACCAAATTCATCAATGTAGTAGGATACAAAAATAAACACAAAAATTAGTAACATTGCTACACGCAAAACATCAATCACATCCCTAATGATGAACTCAGTGTGAAACAAATTAGAAAAACACCACCATTTTACAATAGCATCAAGAAAAATTAAATGCCTAAATTACATTGCTCTGAAAAAGGAAATTGAGGAGGACATCAGGAAATGGAAAGATATCTCCTGTTCCTGGATAGGCAGAACCATTAAATCAAAATCGTTATACTTCCAAAACTGATATGTAGATTTAAGGCAACCCCAATCAAAATACCAACAGTATTCCTCACAGATCTAGAGCAAATAATTCATATGAAACCAGAGAAACCCAGAATAGCAAAAGCAATCCTGGGTCGCAAAAGAAAAGCAGAAGGCATCACAATCTCAGATTTCAATTTATGCTGCAAAGCCACTGTGATTAAAACAGCATAGTAGTGACATAAAAACAGGCATGTAGATCAATGAAACAAAATAGAGGAAGCGGAACCAACCCTAGGCTCATTTGGCTAATTGATCTTCAACAAAGTGGCCCAAAGTGGACCCTAGAAGAAAGATAGACTTTTTAATAAATAGTGTGAGGAAAAATTGGATATTCACGTACAGAAGATAGAGTCTAGTCCCATATCTTATATGTAGTGAACTAAAATCTAAGCGATCAAAGATCTAAATGTTAGAATAATCTACTGGAAGAAAAAAAGGTAAGACTCTTAAAGATATAGGTGTAAGCACAGACTTTTTGAAGAGAGCCCCAATAGCACAAGAAATAGTACCAAGAATCAACAAGTGGGATCACATCAAATTAAAAAGTTCCAGAACAGCAAGGGAAGCAACTAACAGAGTGAAGAGAATCTACAGAATGGGAAAATTTTTGCCAGGTATTGCTCAGAGGACTAACATACAGACTACACAAAGAATTTTTTAAAAATTAGACTTCTTCAAAATAAAAGATCTAGTTGAAAAGATAGGGCCGGGCATTTAGTTCAACAGCTTAAGTGCCTACCTAGCAAGTGTGAGGTTGTGAGTTCAATCCCTGGTACCAAATAAATAAATAAAAAATAAATATAAAGCACAAATTGAAAAGATAGGCAACTGAAGTGAATGGATACTTCTCAGAAGAAGTACAAATGGCCAATAAATACAGGAAAATATATTTAACATTGCTGGTGATTACAGAAACACAAATTAAAGTAATATCAAGATGCCATCTTATTTCAGCAAGAGTAACAGTCATTAAGAAACCAAGACTGCCAGGTGTAGTGGTGCAAACCTTTAATCCCAGGACTCTAGATGCTAAGGCAGAAAGGTTGCCATGAATTTGAGGCCAGCCTGAGCTACCAGTGAGTTTAAGGCCAGTGTGAACTATATAAGGAAACTTGTCTCAAAAACAAGAAAACAGGGCTGGGAATTTAGCTCAGTGGCATAAGTGCCTGCCTGGCAAGTGCGATGTTGCAGGTGTGATCCCTGGTAAAGGAAAAACAAAACAAACAAACAAACAAAACAAATGCTAGAGGCTGGGCGGGGAGTGGGGTGGGCTGGGGAGAAGAACCCTTCTACATTATAGACAGGGACTTAAACTAGTATAACCACTATGGATATCAATGCTGAGATGCCTTGAAAAACTAAAAGTAGAAATTTCATTTAACCCAGTTATCCCCCTTATTTTCCTTGGTGTTTCCTGAAAGAGTTAAAGTCATCATGTTACAGCGACACATGCATACCTACGTCTACAGAAGCACAATTTATAATAGCTAAATCTTGGAGCCAACATTCCCATCAACGGATGAATGGATACAGAAAATGTGTGTACCCAGTGCAGTACTATTGTGCAGCAAAGATAAACTTGAGGCATTAGTAGGTAAATGGATGTAACTTGAGACCATAATGTTAAGTGAAATAAGCCAGACACAGCAGCTTAAATACATTCTTACATGGGAAACTAAAAAAAAAATATATATATATATATATATATATATATATATACACACACACATATACATATATATACATATACACATATACATACATATACATATATATATACTTGATAAATAGGAAGTAAGATCTCTTTTTATCTTTTTATTTTTTGTAAATTTTACTATTTTATTTGTGAAAAAACTACAAGCAGAATTCATAAATTGACATTTCTATTTAAAGCAGGAAAATGATAAAGTGGCTTCTAATAACACAGTCGTGCACATGCCAGTAACAGGAATATATTAACATCTTTTATTTGCTAGACAAAGAGCAGTGTCCAATATAAATTTCCCCAAAACATTTAATACCTGTGAATTTCTGACCAGTTCACAAAACCACCAACTGACACTTTAGCATGAAGAGAAAACAAACATAACAGACTGTCAGCTCTAAAGACGTTACAGAGCAGAAAACTTCCAAAAGCGTTATACAAGCTGTCTTTCTGGGCAAATGGAAAATATAGCTCGTATAATACATGAACAAAAATTCACAAGATTATGTTTTGACATACTTAACAAGCATTCTCTATTTGTCTCCAACAAACAAAGCTAAGGAAATAATGCAACCATCTTCACACAGTAAATTAAGGTTACAAGTCATACACAAGAACAGAACTGCTTGCGCATTAAAAACTGTTTAGCTCCATTGTCATACTCTAAATGTTGGCTCTTAAACCATTTTCGGTTACGATCTCTTTTTAAAATAGAGAGGCAGGAGATGCAGGCAGAGGTGAGAGGAACGAGGATTAAAAAAGAATTGAAAGAAAACAATGATGAAAGTAGTTTTCGTAAGTAGATGGGATGAAGAATTGTAAGAAGCTGAGAGAGAGGGGAGGAGTAGGGGATAAACACTTCGGAAGTGTTATGTACGTGGACCAACTCTCCACGATATGTACTGCAAACATGCACTAATAAAACACACAAACCCGAGAAAACTGCATTACAACAACCAGGACGCAAACGGCTTTCCTAAGCAACAGCTTAGACTGCCACCACCAACTAGCAACTAGAGGTGGGACACTGACGGGCGGAAGAGGCGTGGCCTAAGGGAGCACGCAGGCGCGCGAGCATCCAATTAGAACCTCCCCCAACTCCCGACGGACGCACTCGCTTCACCCTTCTTTCCGCCCATTGGTGGGTTGGCGGCGGGGGGGGGCTGCTGCTGTCTCTGGGTGAGCTAGAGAGGCGGGCCCAGTGGCAGCCGCAGCATGTCGTGGACACATATCCGAGTGAGTATGGAATTGAGGGTTGCGGCGGCGGCAGAGTAGAGTCCGGACTAGGGCAGAGTAGACGCTAGTTCAGATAGGGTGTGGAGGGAAGGGGACTGCTAGGGCCTGGGCCCCTTGGAACGCTCGTGCGTCTTCTGGGGCGGTTTTCAAATGCTTGTGTGTGTGCGTTTTACATGTGTACTCGGTTCGATCTGTGTAAAAAGCACGTGTGTCGGGGCAGACGATGCTAAGTGCACGTGGGCCATTTGGTGCTGAGCTTAGTGGACACTCGGCCGCGGAGCTGTGTGCGCGGGATCCTACTCCCAGTGAACTTCAGAGTGAAACAGCGCTGGTTAGGGCGGAGCTCTGTGACGGTTCTTAGTTGTATCCTACCGACCGGTACATTATTGGTGCTTAATGTTTGTTAATTAGCACGGGGCATTCCTCCAGTCCCACAGAGAATGGCGAAATATATGGCCTTACATTAACAGCTTGGAGGGATCCTTAAAGACAATTCAAATCACTTCATTTTAGAGAAATATTCAGGCCAAGATCCTCGCCTGTTTTTCCTGCCTCGTTTTAAGCCGAATGTTTCTAAATTCCAAACAAACTTTGTTTCCCTATTCCCTGAAAGCTTCTCATTCTGTTCTGTCACCAAGAGATCCTTTATCATTTCCTACTGCCTCCTAGTTAACTCGTGTTTGTCCTGACCATCAGGATTAAGTCACTTCTTAAAGGCTTTTTCTTCCTTTGAGATTTGTTGGATTATACGCAGTACATACTTGTTTCCTTCCTAGCAGTGGATTGTTATGGCTATATTTGCGTGATCACTGATAGACATCAGTGATCTTGAGATTGCATTCATTATAAGGGCAGGGACTAGGTCTCTTTTGCCCATTGCCCATCTTTAAGCTTAGTGATTTTTTTTTTTTTTTTTTTTTTGAGACAGGGTCTCACTATGTAGTTCAGGCTGGCCTTGAACTCAAACTGATCCTCCTGCCTCAGCCTACCACGTGCTGGGATTACAGATGTGCCACCATGCCTGGCAATAACTATTCTTGGGAAAGTCTGTTTATGAAAACAGTGTGGGAAGTCATATGTGGTGAAATATATTTTGCCTTTTGGCTCAGATACTTAGACTATTTTCTACCCACATTAATGACAGTGTGTTCAAAAATATTGGAGGACATGGAACAACAATTCAGCTGTTCTGACTGATCTGACTACTGATTCTTGCACATTAAGTCCGTTAGCATTATTTTGTTGGTCACTGTGACCAGTAAAAGTCCCCCATGTCGCCTAAGGGCCAGTACTGCCTCTCTTGAAAACCCCTGGCGTTGTAAGGAAAGTCTTCTCTTCCCCACAGACCAGGTGCAAGCAGTGTAGACACAGCCTCTGTCCAGGCCCCAGTGTGAGCAGAACTGGAAATGGAGTTTAGTGGCAGCAGAAGTGGGGCGACGTCGCCTCGTGTGGCAGGTCCTTATGTCCTCTCTGCACCTAGATGCAAGGAGCTTGGGCAGGGTGCTACAGCCTGGTCTGGTGGGGCCCTAATAGGCTCTTTTTTTTTTCCAGAAGCGGGCCCTGGATGCCATGGTTATTCTGGGGGGTGGAGGACTTCTCTTTGCCTCCTACCTGACAGTCACGGGGGATGAGCATTTCTACGCTGAATACTTGATGCCAGCTCTGCAGGGGCTGCTGGATGGAGAGTCAGCTCACAGGCTGGCTGTTCGTGTCACCTCCCTGGGGCTCCTTCCTCGACCCACATTTCAGGACTCTGACATGCTGGTAAGCGCTCTTGGAACCATGGCAAAGGTCGAGTCCTCTAACAGTTCTCAGCTGGGACTGAACTTTTGAAAACCAGAGCCCCAGGTTAGCGGAGGGAATCTGGAGCTCAATCTGAGCAGTTATTATATATGACTCATAGTCATATACTAGCAATTATATAACCTAATGGACTTTATCCTTAATCCTCACAGCAATTCCATGAAGTGGATCCCCGGCTACAAATCAGGAAGCACAGTAATTCAGTAACTCGCCAAAGTCACACAGGAAGTGGTGGAACAGGACTCGCCCTCAGGGATCTGGCTCTGGCGTCCAGCCTAGGCCACTGTCTTGCCCTCCTGAGGTCACAGGAGGCTCGGTGCTCCCCTCCGCCCAAAGTGGGGGACATTGTGGGAGGCAGCTGTGTGTCACTAGGCTCGGCCTCATCTCATTCAGCCACACGCTACACACACGTGGCCCCACCAGCTGCCACTGCTGATGACTCGCGAACCAAACAGAAGATGTGTGTCCTCTCAGGATCTGTGTGCTCACCCAAGGCCTGGCACTTTCCTTTTGGGCCACTGCTTACCAACAGGGGATGGTAGGATGACTTGAACATGAAAATGGAGCAAGCAGATCTCCTTGGGGTTAAAAGGTCTGAATTAGAGAGCTGTTTGCTGCAGTTGCCGCTCCCGATCACATCTGGGGATCCTTTTCATACCCCACCTCCCACCAGTTTTGAGCAGCCGTGTCACCTGTTGTGTGCTCTGTACCCTGCTACATGGTCCACACCTGTAGTTGCTCATGTAGATGGTGGCGTCACTTTTTTGGAGATGTGGTTTTGTTATGTTACCAAAGCTGGTGTCAGACTCCTGGACTGGGGATGTGGCTAAGTGGTAGAGCTCTTGCCTTGCATGTATAAGGCCCTGTGTTCAAGCCCCAGCACCACGAAAACAAAACAAACAACTCCTGGGCTCAAGCAAACCTCCTACCTCAGCCTCCTGAGTAGGTGGGACTCCAGGCTCAGACCAGCGTTCCCAACTCCTTAACTGATAGCCAGGGTTCTTGATGCTCTCACCCCAGCTTGCCTTTCTAGCTTGAGTTTTCCACCAGGTCCCTAAATCCTCGGTTTACCACCTTGGCTGTGGGTTTGAACCTCCCATGGTTCAAACTTTTGGAGCAGCAAATGCTCTGCCTCCTGCCAGACCAGTTGAACCATAGTCTCTGACACCAACCTGAAAGCCACCTAGGGGCTCCTCAAGGAAGGTGCCAGGGCAGCGCCCTCCCGCCTCTCACACACACATACACTCATCTTCACTCTGGTGTTGTCCCCTCTTGGAGCGCCTTCCTCGCCTCCTACTTTCAGGGCAGGTGGCTGAACTCTAGGAGACGCCCCTCGTCTTCCTGAGGCTGCTGGAGCCAGTCCTGCACCCTGCTTGGCCAAGCCGGCCCTTCCTCCTGCTCCCCATGTCGCCTGGGGAGGACTGCCTGGAGCCGAGGCTGGGGCGATGTGTTCATCACCTGGGGCTGATTACCACCTCTTGCTGCTTGCTGCTCCCTGGCTTCAGGGTATCATGCCCTAAGGGCTGGAACCAATGAGCCTCTCACCTGCCCAGGCTGGTGGACCAGAAGATCTGATTCTTATCACAACTGCAGAACACGGTGCCCTGCTTCTGTTCACCCCGTGGGGCAAAGGGGAATTTCTTCCCCCACCTTGATTTCAGATTCCAGCAGGCCTTAGCCCCACCTGGAGAGCATGGCCCGAAATAGATTCTGATCCTGTACAGGCCGGAGACCATGCTTGAGAAACTGCCCTATAGCTCTGTGTACCTGACTTTGTCTCTCTCTTCCCAGCAAGTGAGAGTCCTGGGCCATAAGTTTCGAAACCCGGTGGGAATTGCTGCAGGATTTGACAAGCATGGGGAAGCTGTGGATGGCCTTTTTAAGCTGGGCTTTGGCTTTGTTGAGGTAGGAAGCGTGACTCCCCAACCTCAGGAAGGAAACCCCAGGCCCCGAATCTTCCGCCTGCCTGAGGACAAAGCTGTCATTAACAGGTGGGTCATAGCCCAGTGTGTGCCCTGCTGGGCTGTCAGACCTTGGTGTTCCCTCTAGGATGTGAACACTTTGCTGTCACTTGGAGTGTTCGGGAACTCCACTGAGCATCTGCTGGGTGCCAGGCATGGATTCTCCTACGTACCCATGTTGCAGTCACAGAGATGAAAGTTGGGGGAGCTTGGGCACAGCTGCAGCTTGTTGCACTTTATGGTTTGTGCCAGATCTTCCACTGCTGGGGTGCCCTTCACTTCCGGGCCCTCGAGGTGGACCAGCCGCACTTTGAGGGTTGAGAAGCATATGTGGCCAGCAGCTCTTGCTGTCCAATAATAAATGGGAGAATCTACTAGTCAATGTAAACAGCTGCTTTTAGGAAGAGAAGTCCTAGGTGGTATAAAATATATCATCCTGGGTGATTTTTTATTACAACAAACCCGAAGGTGAAGAAGTTCGTAGTTTTTGGTAACAGTGTTGGAGGGCCTCTTTGGGGAGATTTTGGTAGTGCCTTTGGGGCTGTCAGTGACAGTGATGTTCTGGGAGACTGAGGTAGCACAGGTTTATTCAGCTGCATCTTCTGCTGTGTTGTCCAGTTTCAGGGAAATTTCCCAACATCAGAGATCTGCTGCATTGCAGGGAGGGACTGAGGTCTTTAGAACTGGCCAGGCAAAATACCTCTGTTTCTGATCGAGCTGCCACAGGTAACTGCAGGTCGCAGGATAACAGTGGTTGGCAGGATCCTTCAGAGGAGTGGTGTGGGACAGAGAGCTTTGCTGTTGGGCCCTTGGAGTGTTCAGACTCCTTGTTCCAAGTGCTGTGTGGCAGGTGCTGAGTAAATACGGCATTAATAGTAAACACGTGTGCCACTTCACCTGTTCTGCTGCTCCTGGCTGCAAGTAACATAGTGGCTCAGACAGCAGGCATTGCTCTTTATCTTCTCCTAATGTTGAGTGGGCAGTTCAGTGGCTGCGAGGCGAGACTGCCCAGCTGTCTTCCGATGCTGTTTGCAGGATGGCCGTCCCATCTACAAGCACTGCATCCTCACGTGGACTTCCAAGAGCAGAAGGGGAAAAGGGCACAAGGGGGGCACTTTTCAGAAACTATTCCACGTCACCCACGTCTTAGTAACCACACCTGATTCCATATCATGCTTCGGTTGTTAGCAAGACCTGGGAAGCTTTGAGTCATTAACATTTTTCCAATGAATAAGGAGCAGGAAGGGGGTATCACAAGGTCACCAACCCACAGTGGGGCTGGGGAAGACAGGGATGAGAGGTGAAGTCCCTGCCTTCCTGGGTATCCGGTGGCACAGTGACAAAGAGGTGAGACCTGACTGGTCTCCAACAAGATTCTAACCTCGCACAGGAATGTAAGCGTGTCGGTAGATTCTGAGCCAGGGCAAAGCTGGGTACAGAGGACTCTGAGTGTCACGGGATGAAGATCTTCTCTGACTGGGGTTTACACAAGGAGGAGAAGGAGGAGAAAGATAAGAAAGAGGAGAAGAGGAGCAACTGAGCCAGGCCAGGAAGAAGGGATGATTTTAATAGGCAGAAAGGCTAGGACAATGGGGTGGTGGGGTAGCCCCCAGGAGAGTGTGTGGCACCCTGGCAGAGGTGGAAGGTGCAGGCACCTTCAGGCAAGGGGCATGGTCATCTTGCTAGGTTGTTTCCAGCATTCGCTGGCCAGCAGCTGGCTCGCACATTTTAGTCTTTCCCTTTATGCCTAAAGGTGCTCTGGCAAGTTCCCTAGGAGTCCCAGCGATGTTTAGATCTTGGAGATCTAAGAAACGACTTTTGATTGTTTTTCAAACTTGTAAGTTGGTGGAAATGGCTGTGGTGCTTTTTCCAGACTGCTGCCTTCTAATCTCACCCTCCCTCTGACTTGTGCCCAGGTGTGGATTTAACAGCCAGGGGCTCTTGGCAGTGGAGCGCAGGCTGCGGGCCAGGCAGCAGAGGCAGACCAGGCTCACGGCAGGTAAAGGGGAGGCCAGGGTGGGCTTTCTGCAGCCAGTAGAAGAAATGTGGAGAAACTCTGGGAAAGGAATGCCACCGAGCAGTTGGAAGAGGCCACTGGGAATCTCAGGCTCTTTTCCCAGGTTCCGTCACCACCTCCAAGATTCTAACTGAATCCTGCATTTGAGCAAAGCTCATGTGTAAGCCACGCTGTGTTGTAAGTAGGGAACCTTGGATTTAAGCAAAGCAGAGAGCTTATTTACACTCTGGTGGACAGGTAGGGTGTGAGTGGGACACAGGCGTCATCTTCCCTGTCCTTTGTCCATCATGTAAATAATGTCTATTATTCTAGAAGAGTTAGTAGGTACGTAGCAGCTTAGAGAAGAAGTTGGGTTGGGCATAATGGCTCACACTTATAATCCCATCATTCTGGGAGGCCGAGGCAGGAGGATTGCAAGTTCCAACCCACTCCGGACAACTTATCAACTTAGTGAGTCCCTGTCTCAACATAAAAATAAATAAATAAATAAAAGGACTGGGGATGTAGTTCAGTGTGAAGGCCTTGGGTTCAGTCTCTAGTACCGCCACCATCACCATCACCCCTTCTGGAACACACACACGCAAAGGAAAAGTCAAGTTGGTCATACCATTCCCTATTTGGGATTTGGAAATACCCTGCAGGACCTCCAGAAACAGCGTGTGCTTTGAAGGCTGCCTTTGGCGATGCTTATGTTTGTTCCCTGAGGCTCTGCTTTGTTGTCACCTGACCACAGCTCCCTAAAGGTCCTGGGACCATGTGGGGCCACAGCCCAGGAAAATTTTCCTCTGTAGGTCTCTCTGGGACTCCTTTTGGGAGGTCTCAGTCTTGGGAGATTTGGGAGCAGGATGAGGAAGCCTGTAACTCTTGCGTTTGTTCAGGAAGTGACGTAGAAAGGGCTGCGGCCTGTAAGTTTCAGAATTGGCCCTGTTGAGACACACCTGTCTTTGGGAGAACCAGACCCTGCTCTGAGTCAAGCCTTTCCATCCGGGCACTTTAGAGGACATGGTATGACTTCCGTGGTATATGAGGCTTCCCAGCCTCATGCCTTTTTGGTGTCCACGGGTCCCTGTGTACCAGCGATATCCCCAGCCCTCCCTGACACCCCTCTCACCCCTAGTCTGTCTTCACGTTCACTGGCGTGGGGCAGAGTCCTGCAGCTGTGCCCTGTACATGGGTGTCCACCAGTAGACAGGAGCCTCTTAGTACTGTGCCAAGAAGCATGAGGTGACAAAGTGACATTTGGGGAAAGGGTAACTCAGCAGCACCTAACTCTAGAATCTTGTTGCCTTGGGCAGATGATCACTAATGAAAGCTTCAGTTGCTACATGAAAGCCTGCGTGGTAAAGGGTGGAAGCTGATCTGTGACCTTGCTTGATGGGTGCTAGATGTGGGAATCGTGGAGACCTTGCTGTGTAACTTTAGCCTGACTGGGTTCCAGTCCCCCTTCCAACCCTCATCAGGAAATTAGCAGCACAAATCCATCCTCCTTTCAAACTAATGATACGAAAGTGTGATTCATAGCCAGGTGTGGTGGTGTGTGCCTGTAATCCTAGCACTTGGGAGGATAAAGAGGAGAATCATCAGTCTAGGTATATAGTAAGTTCAAGGCCAGCCTATGCCTCATAGTGAGACCTTGTCACCCTTTCTCAAAAAACAAAAGAAAAAAACAGTGTGATTCAGGCTGTGTGGAAGGGGGTTGTGCAACTAGATGTTCTTTGATTGTCATCTTGGTGTCTTGGTTACTTTTCTCCTTGTTGAGACAAAATACCTGACACCCAAAATGAAGGAAGGAAAGGTTTATTTATCTTACAGTTTTTGGAGGTTTTAGTTCATATTCAGCTGGCTGCAAGGCAGGGTAGCCGTGGCTAAGTGTCAGCTGGTGATGGCAGCTGCAAGTGGCAAAAAAAACCAAAAAAAAGCACGCCTTCTTCCTGCTCTTATGTTGTATGCAGGCTCCTCGCCCCTGGGTGGGTACAGCACTCACACAGCCAATCTCAGTGCTAGACAACAAACCAGCTAGACTCAGCCGCTTCTATGACTGCATGAGGCTTGGGGGGCCACCCAGACACCAACCATAACACTTGGTATTCAGGTCTGTTCCCAATCATTGGTTGGAAGTAGCAGCCGTACCACCGCTGTGCCCTTGGCCTTTGCAGATAGGACAGTATCTCAGGAGCAGCCATGTACAGACAGCTTTCTCGCATAGCATGTTTCTGAAAATGTTTTATTTATTTATTTTTGAGACAGGGTCTTGCACTGTAGGTCAGGCTAGCCTTGAACTCATGGTGATCCTCCTGCCTCAGCCTCCAAAGTTCTGGGATTACAGGTGTGCACCATCATACCCAGCTAAAATATATTATTTTAATATTATTTTAGAGGCTCAAAATTCAAGTCAGTTGATAGTCATATGTACTTTTAAAGAAGGTATCTGTGTCACTGATGTGCAAATGGTGGAGACACTTCTGAGAGAGGAAGGGCAATAATTATGCTCAGACCGCAGGAGTAGTCAGTGCTTTTCCTGGGAGCCCTGAGGTATGGGTGTCCTGATTTAAAAGGGGTGTCCCTTTTTTCACACAACTGAAATTATAAATTATAAAATAAGTATGGTTTTAAAAATGAAGGGGAAAAGGAGGGATTAAAGGATGGAGGAGGCAGGGAAAGGCAGAAGATGAAAAAGGAACTGAGATGTGCGTATGCACTGACTTCACACAAGAAGTGAAAACATTATGTATGCACATGTGCTAATAAACTAATTATACGTGTATAATTATTTATATACGTATAATGATCTTGGGAAATACTTTCCAGTATTTTGTACTTTTTCTTTACTTTTTACTTTATTTTCACCATTGCCATCCATACATATCCTTTGAGATTCAGGTTGCCTCCTGTGAGTGATCCAGGGATGCAGGTCTCCTTTCACATTTTTTTTTTTTTTTTTTGGTACTGGGGATCAAACTCATGACCTTAAGCTTGACAGGCAGGCACTTACACCACTGAGCTAAATCCCTGGCTCCTTTCGCTTTTAATAGATTTATGACATCTGCCTTTTTTTTTTAGTCTGAGGTTCAAACTTAGAGTCTCATGCATGCTAATAAGCACACCCTCTACCCCTGGACCATACTCCAGTCCCTGCTTTTTTAAATCAAGTATCTGCATTCCTGGTTTTTCCATTTAATTTTTAAAAATTGAAAAGGTTAAAAAAATTGAAAAGAGAGTGCATTAGGACGTCCTCATAGTTGCGCACACTTGGCCATAGAAAGACGCGAGCTGTGTTTTGGCCTCAGGGGTAGCACGGTGCAGTCATTCCCCACCCTCGCCATCTGGTGTAGACAGTTCACAGCTGCTGAGGCAGAAGCTGCCCTTAGAAAGTTGCAGCAGAAGTGGTGTGGGGCGGAATCCGACCAGTGATCCTTACAGATGGGCTGCCGCTGGGAATAAACCTGGGGAAGAATAAAACATCGGTGGATGCTGCTGCGGACTATGCAGAGGGCATTCGGGTCCTGGGCCCGCTGGCTGACTACCTGGTGGTGAATGTGTCCAGTCCCAACACCCCTGGGCTGCGCTCTCTGCAGGGAAAGGCTGAGCTGCGCCGCCTGCTGACCAAGGTGGGCATTATACCCCTTCTCACTGTCCGGTTCCTTCGGCCTGTTCACTCCCCAGCTTATTCCTTCTCTGGGGCACAGCTTGGATGTCCCCAGTGAGAAGCTGTCCCTCCTACCTGGACCAGTTAGAAGCCCTCGCTGCACCTTCCCAAACGAAGCACCCTTTGAGTGTAGCACAGCGCTGATTCTGTGCAGTAGGAATTACCTGCTCAGTTGTCTGTCCCTGCTGTTAAGCTGTAAGGTCTATGAGAATGGGGCACATCTGTCTCGTTTACCATTGTGTGCCTAGATCCTCGCACAGTACATGAATTGAGTGGCTTGTCATCATACAGGGCTTGTAACAGCACTGGGGTCTTTAGGAACAAAAGTCAGAATCCTGCCAGGCATGGTGATACATGCCTGTAATCCTCGCTCTTGGGGGGCTAAGGCAGGAGAATCCTGTGAGTTTGAGGCCAGCCTAGGCTACATAGTGAGACCCCGACTCAAAAAACAAAGCAAGAGAAAAGTCAGGATCTTTGCATTAGCTAATCCCAGTGGGTACCTGAGCACTGGGTTCCCTGAGGAGAGGAAATCCGCCAGGCCTTAGTGTGGGGCTGTGTGAAAGCACTGGCTGCAGCGGCCCGTCCCAGCTGTGCTGCTAGGTGGTGGTCGGCGGTCCCCATTTGTGTTGCCTTAGGTGCTGCAGGAGAGGGACGCCTTGCAGAGAGCACAGAAGCCGGCAGTGCTGGTGAAGATCGCCCCCGACCTCACGGCTCAGGACAAGGAGGACATCGCTGGTGTGGTGAGAGAGGTCCGACTGGGGCCAGTCCAGGGTGAGGTGCCTTTCCTTGTCCATCTGGCCACAGGGTTGGCCCTGAACAGCATGATTAGTGATCTCTGTGACTGCAAAGGCTGGTTGGGTGCCCTTCAGCGCCTGATTCATCCCACGGGAAGAAGCGACTGAGTCAGTGTTTGAATCTTTTTACATGCCTCTGTCTCCCCCTTTGCTGGCGTCCAGCAGGAGCTTTACACCTTGCGCTGTGTCTCTGGCCAGCCTCAGCTGGACCTGGGTATTGTCTGTCTCCCTATCGTTCTCTGGTCTGCGCAGCAGGCCTCTGCTGGAGAACGGTGGAAACACACTGAGCTCTGCAGTCCTGGGTTCAATTAATCTTCCTTTCTTTTTTGCTTTCCAGATTGAGACATTGTCTTGTTAGGTAGTTCAGGCTGGCCTTGAACTCAATGTGTAGCCCAGGTTGGCCTCAAACTTGCAGTGATCCTCCTACCTCAGCCTCCCAAGTGCTGGCATTACTGGAGTACACTGCCACACCCAGCTCCCTGGGTTCAAAATCCTGTTTCTTCCATTTATTATTACCTGGGGCCCCAGCAAGACACTGTTAAAGCAGATTGTTTTAAGGTGCAAACACTCTTCTGGTGGAATGTCATGGGTGGCAGTGTGTGATGGCTACTGTCACATTGGGGCTCATTCTGACACTTGTTCAAGATGAGAAGTGAGGACTGGGTAGCTCTTGCTCTGGGGCTGTATCCGTGGCCCTGTCCTGGAGGCTGCCTCAGACTTCTCGAGACGCTCCTCTGTGTCCCTTAGAGCCCTGACTAGAGCGCTTTCTGTCTCACGCTGCAGTTGGGCATCGATGGACTGATTGTGACAAACACTACAGTGAGTCGCCCTGATGGCCTTCAGGGTGCCCTGCGCTCTGAGATAGGAGGGCTGAGCGGGAAGCCCCTCCGCAGTTTATCAACTGAGACCATCCGACAGATGTATGCACTGACCCAAGGCAAGGCCTCTGCTGTGTGTGTCTTCCCCTGTGCGTGGCTCGGGCTCCTGGCTGGCAGTGGTGTGCGCTCTCCCCTCGGCTTCTAGGTTGCTGTAGGGCAGAAGCCAGACCAAGGTCTTGCATCTCATGGCGCCCTTCATGGTGCTGCCCTGTGCTGCTTTGCAGGTAGAGTCCCCATCATCGGGGTTGGCGGTGTGAGCAGCGGGCAGGATGCGCTGGAGAAGATCCAAGCGGGGGCCTCACTGGTGCAGCTGTACACAGCGCTCACCTACGGGGGGCCACCTGTGGTGGGCAGGGTCAAGCGGGAGCTGGAGGCCCTCTTGAAGTGAGTGGGGCCATGTGGGGTTTGCAGCAGAAGTCAGAGGGATGTCGTTCATCACTCTGTTGCTCATGCAGAATGGAAGGGAGAGTTACCCTAAGTGCAGGGGGAGAGACTTGTTTACCCCGTAGCAAAGAACAAGAAGTGCTGAGGGAGTGCAGGACTAAACCCTAGGCTGTAGTGTGGACAGGCAGGGCTGTCCTTTTATTCAGGGGTCAGTAGCCTGAGGAATCCTGGCGGAATGGAGTAATTAATTAAGTCACGCCCGACCCAGTGTCAGGGGGAAGTTTGTACTGAGACTTGGTCCCTTTTTCTACAGAGCTGGGTGGACGTGGGAGAGGGCACGCTGTGTTCCAGGTTGGGGTGGCCACTTAAGAGGGAGGCGCATGTGTTTATGGTGAACCTGGGGTTCCTGGATGAGCAGGCTCTGACTCTATCTTTGCTGGAACTCCTTTGTTTTCTCTGTTTCCAGAGAGCAGGGTTTTAGCAGAGTCACGGATGCCATTGGAGCGGATCATCGGAGGTGAGGACATCGTCTTCCGGTAGCTGGGTCTGGAACCTTCCCAGGAACTCAGGCGAGCCATGTGGCTGGATCAGGAGCAGAGGGCTCAGCCTCAAGCTGCACCCCCCAAACCGGCTTGGCTGGACTGAGGGCCAATCATGGGAGTTGCCAGCATCAACAGAGGCTTTCCTCAGTCACTTGATTAGACCATAAACTGTGTTCACGATTCTTTCTGGATCCAAATCCAGGGATCCTTCACTATTGTAAGGACACTGGAAGAAATAAAGCCATTTAAAACTGGGTTTAATGCCCACCCCTTTGTGGAGGGCCAGGGCCTTGCTCGGACCCTGCAGGTCCTTTGAGATCTGTGTTCTCTGGACCTTCAGTGGCCTCCCACAGCCTGACTGTCATCTGAACTTTATTAAATACTTCTTCAAATACAGACAAAAGTTATAAGACCAGCTCAGAGAAATTCCATATACCTTTCTCTTTGATATGCTGGTGCCATTTTCCACAGTTGCATTCTCAATGTCTGTTATCTGTTTCATGTGACATAGATAAAATACATATTTGTTACCTATTGTTGCTGATGCATTTGAAGATGAGTTACAAGTATTATGACCCTTTACCCCAAGTGCTTTGGTGTGTATCTCCTATGCATACTGACCTCATTTTGTAAATTATAAAATTGGTGTGCATTCTTTTTTTTTTTGGTACTGGGGATCGAACTCACGACCTCACACTTGCCGGGCAGGCGTTTATGCCACTGAGCTAAATCTCCGGCCTGGTATGCATTCTTTTTGACCATTGAAATAGTAATGATACTCTGAAAGTATAAATTTCTGTTTCTCCTCATTTCACTCTCCAGAAGTAACTACTTTTTTTTTTTTTTTTTACAATCTCATTTCCAGGCCCACAGCAGAGTAGTTACTGTATTATCCTTCCACTGTGAGACCAAACAAAGTAAGCTGAGGTGACTGTTTTTAGCACTGGGAAGCAGGCAGTGTGGGAGTAGGGTCTTAGGTGAGGCAGGCACCACATTCAACCTCATTTCGTATCTGGGAGCACTTTCCTGAACGTGGCACAGAGGTGACCGAGGAAAGATCATCAGTCTTACTGAGCTCAGAAGGCAGAAGTTAAACACGGGGTAGAGGCAGCTGGCATCTTCAGCACAGGAGTCCAGAGAAGAGGGAGCAGGACAGGGGTAGGTGGCAGAAGTCTTGTGGGTATTCTTCTTGGAACTTTGGGTGAGAACTGATCTCTGCTTTGCATGTGTAGTTTAGGATTCACAGGACCTCAGGATTCTTGTGATGTAGCACAGTAGTTAAGATCTTGACTCTCTAGCTAGGCTATGTAGCAGCTATATATTCCTGGGAAGTTACTTGAACTCTTAGTTTCCTTGTCTTTCATAGTCAACTTTGAGGATGAGTCATAAGTTGCATGGTGCCAGATCTCTGTCCAAGGGTCTTGGTGGAAGATCTCCAAATGATATTGGGGAATGAAGCTCCCAACCTGCTACGAGTTTGTGTTTTTTAAAATCAAAGAATGAATTTTAGGAACAACAGAGGTTAAGAGCAGAATATATTTATGGAGAGAAAGAAATCTGAGAGAGACAGAGGGGGTCCCAAATGGGCTGCCCCAGAAGTAACTACTTTTTGGTTATAGATCCTCCCAGACTTTTTTCTATGCATAAAAACATTTGTTTTGTACATACACACTCATAAATATGTATGCATGCTTTTCTTTGTACTTTGTCCTAGGCTTGGAATGTGTCCCGACCCGCGGGTAAGTCAACGAAGACCCTAGAGGGGGAGTGGGGATGAGATAGGACAAGAGACACGAGAAATGGAGACAAGACAGGATTCTGATCAAGTCTCGTTTATTGGCAGGAGGGGCATATATAGGGTACAGAGAAAGAGGGAGTGAAGCCTCTTGACATCAGCAAGTAACTAGGCAACGATGGGTGGTCTTAGCCTAATTTCAGGGAGGCACATGGCTTCATGAACCTTCAGAAATAGACAAGGTATGCAGAAACAGAAGCTAGACTGATATGATAGCTACTATTATCAAACGAAGGTCAGTCACAAGTCTCTCACAAAAGTTTCCCACAGGAATGTACTGTTTCCTATATTTATAGTTACTTTACATTTTTCCTCAAATTACATAGCACAAAGATGGTTCTGTGGCTTCCTTTCTTCTGCAGTAAGATAGGCATTTTTGTGATGGTTCATGTTACTCTGCTGTTCTGGCCAATGGCATATACTTAGGAAGCCCTCTGTACTCCCACTATGAAGCCCAGGCTGGCCTTGAACTTGAGATCTTCCTGCCTCAGCTTTCCAAATGCAGATATCACAAGTGTGCACCACTGCCTGGCTCTGCCAGTCCCCTCCTGTGGTGGCTTGGATGGTCCCCAGTGTTTTCGTATCATGAAGTACCAGTGGACATCCTTGTGCCTGTATTTGCACCTTTATCTGGGTTGGGTACAGAGCTACATAGCAGCACTGAAGTGTTGGTGTGTTTTACATTTTAATAGAGGCAACTGAGCTTTTGCAACTGCCCCTTTCCTACAGTGCAGGCAGCAACCGGCACCTCTGCTCTGTGTGCCTGGCCCGTGGTTGTGCCTGTTCACAGCTACGCTACGGTCCCTGCAAAAAGAGCCTCGACAAGAGCAGCTGACAGCCACAAAGCAGTGGCCCAGCTACTGTGGGTCCCAGGGCTCGGTATTCCCTACTTACAGGAAACGGGGGCAGAGAGGTGACTGTCCTGTGACACTGCCAAGCAGACTTGGAGGCTGCCAAGCTGGGCTTGAGCCAAAGGTCTGACCGTGCAGTTTGTTGTGCCCAGTGGCTCTCCCACGGCTCTCCAGTCTTGCCATGGCTGTGCTTGCTACTCAAGGAAAATTAGTGGAGGAATGGGGTGGGCACAAGGAGAGGGAAAAGGACCCCTGGCTTTAGTTCCTGTAATAGCAAAGGAAAGGTGTGGGAAGGGGCCAGTAGACCCTCAGGGCTGGTAAACCACACTGGTAAGACGTGCATGTGAGTGTCACCGCTCTACCGGGTAGATGCCATCCTAGAGTCAGGGCCACGGTTGTTATGGGTCCGAGAGGTCTCTGAAATGGCATTCTTTCAGGTTTAATAGTGAGTGTGGCCATCAGGAAAGCTTAGTGGCTTTGGGAGATGTATTAATTTGCCAGGACCTCCCTAACAAAGTACTGTGAGCTCACACCACAGAAGTGCATTGTCACACTCCTGGGGGTTAGAAGTCTGAGGTCGAGATGGCTTCAGGGTTGGAGCCTTCTGAGGGTGTAAGGATGGGACTATTCCAGGCCGCCTCCTTGAGTATCGATGCTGTTTTCTCTGTGTCTTCACATTGCTACATCTCCCTGTACCTTGGTTTACCCTTTTATAAAGACATGAATCAGATACATCAGGTCCCATCCTAATGACCTCACTTTAACTTGGTTACCTCTGTAAAGATGCTGCCCCAAATACTACTTTTTGAGGAACTAGGGATTGGGACTTCAGCGTAATCGAGGAAACACAATGATCCACAACAGGAGATTGTGTCAGTGACTCGGTGCCATTTGGAGACAAGTTTTCAAGGGCATGGTGACATTAGGCAACAGGCTAATAAGGTCTAACCCTGTTGCCACGGTGGAGGGAGCGAAGGCAGGGTGGGGGAGCTGCTGGGGAGTCTGCTCTGCCTCTGGCCTAGCAGTCACCCTGCCCTCACCTTGGGACAGGCTGTCTTGTAAATGTGATTTCTCAGCAGCTTGCGTGCAAAGCCGGTAACTGTAACAGAGTGAAGCTGTCACGTGTCACTTCATCTCTGCTCAGCTGTGTCCCTTCCCTCATCTGTGTGCACTCTGCTGAGAAGCCAGCCCTGGTCTCCCACTGTCCTTTTCAAACATCTTTTCCTGGCTTTTATTTTATAGGTTCAATAAATATAAAAAATATGTAAGATTATCTATAAACCCCAAAATGACAGTTGTCTGTATTTCTCCCCTCAATTCTACGTTCCAGAGCTACTCACAGTTAACTTTTGTAATTATTTTCTAGATTTACAGGGGATTGAACCCAGGACCTACTGCACTGTGCCTATCACAGCAGGGTCTCAGTGATAACACTGCTTCGGTCCAACCCTCGGTTGAGTAGGCGTGGTTTCGGGCTGAGTCGGTAAGAATGTTAACATGACGGGCTTGTGAGGTTAGTACTTGGGAGGTTAGTAAGGCACGATGAGAGTGTCTGTGTGGGTCATGAGGTGTGACCTTGGGGGCCACACTTGGTCCCTGGCCCTTTCCTTTCAGGTTCTTTCCAAATCTCTCTGGCTGCATGAAATGAGCAGTTTGCTTCCATTACACCCTTCTGCTGTGATGTTTGTCCTGGGGCCAGCTGACCACAAACTGAAACTGAAGCCACGAGTCAAAATAAACCCTTCAAGTTGTATATGTCAGGCATTTTGTTCCAGCAACAGAAAGCTGATAGATAAACACATATTACAGCCAGAGCTGGATTTTGTCAATGACCTGAATGAACTTAAAAGCATATTCTTCTCTGGGTCTCCGGGTAATAAACAACCCCACCAACACTTTGATGTTACCCAGGGACTCTGAACACAGCACTCAGCTGAGTCTGCTTAACTTTTCATTTGTTGAAATATGAAATATGGACACTTTTCCCAAACCATTAATGCTTCAATTCTTAGTGTTCCATTTTGGAACACCCATTACCATGGAGCATTATGAAATTTTTTCTCTTTAAACTCTTGTTTCTTGAATTTTTCCAGGTAACATATATGAATTTCATGAAAAATTTTAAAAAATTGCAACCTTCAACATAAATGGGTTAAATTTGTAGTACATAGCAATAGAAAATAAATACAAGCTGAGCATGGTAGTGCATGCCTGTGATTCCAGCATTCTGGGAAGCTGAGGCAGGAAGATGGCAAGTTGGAACTAGTGAGACCCTGTCTCAACAAATAAAAAATGTCTGGGGATGAGCTCAGTGAGATGGCCCTGGGTTCAATCTCACACACACTCCACCGCCACCACCACCACCATCAAATCAAATATAGGCCTATTTCTTGTTTAGCCAATTGTCCTAGTAATAGTCCATGTTGTAAAGGTTTCCAGATCAGAACCATGTGTACAGTTGGTCGTCCTGTCTCTTTAGTTTCCTTGTGTCTAGAAAAGTTTCTCTGTGTCCTTGACTTTGTTTCCTTGCCTCCTTTGAAGGCGGTAGCCAATTGTTACATAGAGAGCTCTCATCTGGGTTTGTCGGTGCTTTCTCTTGCCTGGACTCTGGCTTTGCAGCTCCGGCAGGGCACTTATAGAGCCAGGCCAGGTTCTTTTCTTTGCATCCTATAGGCATCCCTGGGCCGCAGGGCAGCGAGTGGAATGGCGCACAGATTTCTCAATACTCTAATCATTCACTCTCACTTTGTGGAGCCCCTAGTGTGCACTGCTTGCCAGTTTCACAGTAGTTCAGTGCACCAGGCAGTAAGTTGCATTCTGTAGCTTGCTCTCTTCCATACCAGCAGAATAGTCTGTCATTGTCACTGTCAATACAAGTCTACCCAGGTCTTTCTAGCAGCACTTTGGTTTCTACAAGCGTAAAGCCTTCAGCGTTTGTTTCTGGGTGAATGCTGAGAGCCATCTTGGTTTCCCTCATCACTAACAGGCCGCTGTGGCTGTCTGGGTTGTACACTTTGTTCTTCCTATAGTTTCTGCACAGTACAGCCCCAGAAGTGGGGCTGTTCAGGCAAAGGCTATGAGCTTTATTTAACATGCTGACAGTCACTGTCAAATTGCCATTGCAGAGCACTGTCTCAATTTCTGCCTTGTCTCTCCAGCTTTGTTCCAGACAGCCTCTTTCCTCCTCCTGCTTGGCACCGGAACTTCCAAGTAATGGGCTCTGATGAGCTGTTTTTTCTTCTCCACTTTCCCACTGGGAATAACTTGCACGTGGCTCTTCTGGTGAGAACAGCAAAGGAACGGAGGGTTTAGCAAGTGACTTTGGGCTGCAGGCAGCCCACATCCAGCTCACTTTCTTTCTCGTTGTGTGTGTGTGTGTGTGTGTGTGTGTGTGGTCTGTAAAGACTGTCGTTTGCTCAGGGTTCTGCCCTTCTCATCTCAACGACATGCCTGCCTCTCCCCGACCAGCAGGACCTACAACACGCTGGGCTCTGGGACACATGGGCCAGGTTCCTCTGGGCAGAGTTTTCCTTCAAAGGAGCAGATACACCCCCCCACCCCGCCCCAGTGTTTTGAAAAACTCCATTTCCATTCTGATCTTCAGATAGGCTGTGTCCGGGTGAGGCTCTACAGCCAATCCTCATTTGTCCAGTTACCCAGGGAGCCCATCAGATTTGACCCTAGAATGGGGGCTCAGAGACAAGCAGAACACTGAGCACAGCTGGTCTGACCACCTTCACTTTGGGGACCAAGCACGGAACCAGGAGACCCACAAAGAGCATGGTGGTGTCAGCTTCTGCCTCTTAGCAGGAAACTCAAGTGTACAGGACACTGAGTATTTACTGTGCTTAAGTCTCAGTGGCTCCACCCGGAAGAGGACCCAGTGTCCAGGAGGGTCAGCTGGCTTTTGATGTGGTAATAAAAGGCAGAAGTCTGTGTGTTTAGTATGACATCTCCAGTTTGTAAAATACAAGCTGAGACTGTACTCGTCCACTGAAGTTGTTTTGCAGGCCAGATGTGAATTTGGCATCCTGTCTGGGTTGATACCGACTCGTAGCAGTGATCAGGAACTCCCATCAGCCAGGAGCACCAGCAGCGGGCGAGGGTACCTCAGAACAGCTCTGCCCAGTCTCGGATGGGGGCAGGAGGGGCCAGGTGGTGCGCTGTTGACTCAGTGACTCGCTGTGGATGGAGGGCAGAAGCCAAGACTCAAGTCAGCCTTGGAAGATTGGCCTAATCTCACCGAGGCCCTATTTCCTTCTCTGTCAAAACTGGTCCAGAGGATCAAACGATAGTCTAACAGCAACATTTAATAAGAGGACAACTCAACACCAGGCATGTAGTTACTAATGTAACTTTTGTGTGCCTCAGTTTCCTAAAGTGAAAAAAGGGGCCAAGGGTGGTACTCAGATCAAAAGGTTATTATGTGCTTTAAATGTGACACCCTTGGAACAGTGCTCAGCATATCCAACACTCCATTACATGGTAGCTATCATATTTAGTATTTTTACTTATCACCAAAAGTCCTGTAAATAGGTGTTAGTATGCCTATATTTCCAGGTAAAACTGGGAGTTCCAGAGGTTAAATGAGTTCTCCAAACCACGATACCAGGAGGGTCCTCCAGCCCGGGCCCAGGCGCTTCCTCCTGGTGTGGACCAACGTCCTCCAGG
Source organism: Dolichotis patagonum (assembly GCA_004027295.1). Taxonomy (NCBI): domain Eukaryota; kingdom Metazoa; phylum Chordata; class Mammalia; order Rodentia; family Caviidae; genus Dolichotis; species Dolichotis patagonum. The sequence continues at coordinate 11,833 of PVJX010014797.1, read as the reverse complement.
GGATTCTGGAAAGTATCGTTGGTTCCCTTTCCCTTTATTTTTCTGTTCCTTTAGAACTTCATTTCCTTTGAACAGATTGATTTCCCTACTACACGCAGTTACCTTTTGAAAATGCTTCCACAGAAACTTGCCCAGGGCCTCTGACAGCAGCAGGTGGTAGAATGGGGTCAAAGGACAATCAGAGCCTGGTAAAGGTGGCGAACACTCTGTAGGAGCCACATGGCAGCCAGGGCTGGATTGGAGCCTCCAAAATGCAGCAGCTTGAGGCAGCCATCACTGATTAGCAACCCTGGCCAGAAATTCAGAAGTAACTTGGCTGGGTGGTAGTTAGTGTCCTCATGACACGCCATCCTGAGTCTCCCAGGTTGCTGACCAGTCAGATGCAAGCTGCAGAGCCTTTTCGGACTGAGTCTTGGAAGACACACTGTTATGTGACCACACCCATTCTCTCAGAACAAGGCTGCCCGTTTCAGCAAAACAAAACCAGCAGGATGCTCAATTCAATTTGAATGTCAGATAAACAACCAATAAATTTTAGCATAGGTCTGTCCCACATATGCATAAGATATACTTACACTAAAAGTTTATTCTTTGTTTATCTGACATTCAAATTTAACTGGGCATTAGTTTAGCTGTCCACTCTAGGGAAGAGAAATTACTTTATACTCCTGCCTTCTTTTTGGTGTAGGTGATCAAACCTAGGGTCCTGTGCTTGCTAGGCAAGTGCTGATGTAACCCTGAGCTGCTTCCAAACCCTTAATTTCCACTGTTTTGTTTGTTTCTTTGGGACAGGGTCTTGTTATGTATTTCAGGTTGGCCTTAAACTTACTCTGTAGCCAGGGCTGGCCTCAAACTTGCAGTGATCCTCTTGCCTCTGCCTCCCAAGTGCTGGGATTACAGGTGTGCGCTACGGCATCCAGCCAGATTCCACTTTTGACAAGAGGAACATCAAAGAATTTGTGCAGATAGTTGAAAACCACCATCATTAGGGGATTTTGAAAAGTTCGTTTAGCCCCAGTGTCTGTGGGTAACTGCATAGGAACCTAATGGGATGAAGCAGAAATACTGGGACAAACAAGGTCCTCTTCCTCGCCCTCTTACACCTTTACAGCAAGTCACACACATCGTCATATGTGACACAAACAACCCTGTGAGCTAAGTACGGTATCTGTAACCGAGGCTGAATGCCTGCTTTGATATGATATGGGCAGAAGTGGAGAGAGAGGACTCATTCTCCCAGTCTCGTCTGCATTTGTCCCAGGCTATCTGGTGGCGTCCTCACAATCTCCGTTTCTCCTCTGTGTAAGGTGGCTTGCCCGCGTTGTCTATTTGCACCATGACACTATGACCAGCAGGTGGTGGCATGTGTGGATCTCTGCTGTTTGCTGCCTCCTGGGTGATGAAGGAAGCCTCTCCCAGGAACTGAGGGCTGCCACAAAGTGTTCTCTCCTGTGCCCCCGGGCTCTGGGACACACCTGGGCTAGGACCGCGGGGAGCCAAGCCATGGTTCACAGGCCGTTGGCACTGACTGGCTCAGCGCCTGCAGGACCGTGATGCCCTTCCTCCTCAGGCAGCACTCAGCCCCACGCGAGAAAGAGTTACCCTCCCCTGATTTTCATTGTAAGAAATGAGACATTTAGAAAATGTGAAAGAATATGACATCCACAGGCCTTCCACTTAGACCCAGTACTTACCATCTTTTCTTTATTCTATCAATCTTTTTCACCTAACTTACATACTCCTTTGATTTATTCCTGAGTACTGCAGTTACATTATCTCAAAAGAAGTACTTGCTGCTATGTAACCACAATTCCAAAATCACACCCAAGACCATTAACCATGATTCTATAATATCATCTCACATTGACTACATATTCAGATTTCTCCTATTGCCTCCATAGTCAATCAAGGCTCATCCATATGTTGTATTGGTTTCTCTTAATTCAGAATGGTAACCTCTGAAGAGATCAGTTAGTTTGTCTTGCAGATGGCTCTATATTCTAGGTTCCTAGAATAAAGACTGTATATATTTTTAATCTCCATCATAGTTGGGTGTGATCAGATGACTAAATTCAACTAATTAAATATGTGAAAGTGTTGTGAGAAATTTCTGGGATGTCTTCTGCTACCTGAAACATGGGTGCAATGGCTGGAGCTCTGACATTCTGACTTTATACTCGAGGATCAGGATCACCACTATGGAAGATAATGGCAAAAACAAAAAGAACTTCATGGGACAGTGAACATCACTTTTGTCTGGCTACTTTCTCACCTGTTTAAATTGTGAAACTAAAGCCCTATGTATTTAAGTCACTGTTAATTAGAATGCTTTTCTTGCACAGCCAAATTTTAATTCCTATTAGTAAGTCAGGTGAAGCCTACTGTAATCTTCCACTGGCCTGAAGAGATGTATTTGCTTTTTGCTTGGCTCAATTGTTTCAGGACTTCTATTTCCTCCAGGTGCAGGTCTGTGGAGCCAGCGCAGCATGAGGACATGCTGCTATTCTCAGGTTACCTACCTGGAGTCCTGGCTGCCCATTTCCATTGTGTTGAATGATCTTGGCAGTGATGGAAAATTTCTGTAAGAACTGTGGGCTTGTGCATGTGGAAAATGAGGTGAGTGTGGGCTACCACACATGAGAGGACACTAGGGCACAGGGCTGAGAGGTGTCTGGCAGGGTAGTGTGGGAAGGACTTGGAATCGGCACACTGCAGGGTTGTGAAGTACCTGGGAGACCCACACCCAAGTGGGGGTAGGGCGTTCAAGAGGAACAATCACATTCCTCCTCCAGTCCAGAGGCGCCTGGGTGTGGAAGACTCCATTTTGGAAAGCGTCCCACAGAAGCAAGAGGAGTCCCAGTGTTGAGGGGGAGTGGGTCATGCCAGCTGCTGCCCATCAATCACTTGACTTATTGGGTACAGGAACAAAGCTGTGCCCAGAGGGTCAGAACGATCTCTTCCTGCCCCAGATTCCCAGAAGACATTCTCCCGAGTACTGACTGACTTCGGCACTGCCATTTCACTCCTGGATTTTTCGAGATGTCTTTTGGTTATTCCCTATTATTTGGTGGGGGGGGGGATACCAGGAATTGAACTCAAGATCGCACACTTACCAGGCAGGTGCTGTGCACTGAGCCACATCCCTGGCCTATTCCCTGGTTGTTGAATCTACAGTTCTTATTTGATCTAGTGACAGCTTCCTACCTCAGCAGAGTGAAAAGTATGGGTCTTAAGTCTATATACCATACCTGAAAGAAATCATTCTGGTGACAGGTCAGAATTTCAACATATTTCAATCTCTGATATAGCCCCTAAAAATTAACCACACACATACATGGGTGAGTTGACCCACATTCATTTGTTCTTTTACTCCCTAATTCTTTAAGCAATTATTTATTGAGGTCCTGCTTCTTGCCAGTGGCTGAAGCAGGACCTCAATAAATATGTTGGGGATGAAGATAACTGAGTTTTCCAGGGTCTCAGGCTCGGAGTCACTGTCCAGACGCTGGAATATAGCATCATGAGGAAGATGAGAAGGAAGGAAGTGGGGCCCCTGTGCTCAGGAAAAATCTGAAGTGCGAACTGAAGTCCACAGAGAGTGAAAAGAAAAACTTGGATGAAGAAGAAGGCGGTAGCCGGCGGCGCCTCTTCCCTGAGATGGGACTCACTGAGAGAGGAGCTGTTGGAGCCTGGGGACGCGTGTTCACGGGGACGGTGATGACTGGCGACTCGGGAAGCTTCTGCAGTGAGACAAGGCAGGGGAGGGCAGCAGTGGATGTGGAGGACTGCACTGGCTGGCACTGTTGGCCCTGATAATCCATGACTAAGGTTAACTGAGGGTCACAGGAAATATGGTGGCATAGAGCCGAAGGACTGGGCACTAGGCCAAATAAGCAACAACTTCTGATCTCCAACAAACTGAGAGGTAAGATCTTCCAACAGACTCAAAACCCAGGGTCTCAGGCTCTTAGAAGCAGCAAACTCAAACACAGTTGTGGATCCCAGGCTGCAACAGAGGAAGGAGCCCACTGCTTTCAGCGTGGAGTAGGGATTCGCTTCAGGACTTAGCAAGTATGCAAGAACCTGAATTCTACTGCTGACTGCTCAAGTGCAGAGTGCTATTTTATTTTACTTCTTGCAGTAGTAAATATATGTTTAAATGAACAAACAAAACAGTAATGATAATGTTGTACTTTGTTCCAATGCTGCTGCCTCAGTCAGAATGAGAGGAGGGACGTCTGCAGGCTGAGTGGATTGCTGTGGCCTGGCACAGGGTAGCACCTTGCTGGCTATGGAGGCAGTGGGTGGCACCTGGGCATGGAGGAGCCCTGGGCTGACCTGGAATTTCCAGTGCAGAGTCATTTTAATACCTCCCCTTCTAGGGAGATCTGTCAGGCGGCCAGGATGGATTGTCCAACTCCTCCCAGCCTCTGGCAAACATCAGGGGACTCTGCTGCCAAATGCTCTGTGAGGCAGTTTTCGGGGTCTATTTCCTAATGTGCTTCCCAGCATGGTCCCCTGGTCTGTGCCAGCTCCACATGGCCTTCCTGCGGTGGTGCCCTTGGGGCCTGGGTGAGAGGCTCAGACTTGGCAAGAGCCTTAGTCTCCTTGGGGCACTGAGCCTCCCCAGCTTTGGCCAGTGCTGTAGGTCTTCCTCTTTCTCTCTGCTGGGCATCGCTGCCTTGGTCATGGTTGTAATCAGATATGAAAGCTTGTTAATGGGTCTCCACAGCCACATGGATCTGATACACTCAGGCTAGACCATATGCTCAGCTACCACGTTTGTATCCCTGTCAGGTAAGTGATGCCTTAGCCCAGTAAAGGATCTGCCTCTAGTTGATTCTTAATGCCATTACTCGGGAGGCTGAGGCAGGAGGATTGCTGTGATTCTGAGACCAAGCTGGGCTACATAGTGAGTTCAAGGCCAGTATGAACTACATAGTGAGACCCTGTGTCAACCCCCTCCCCCAATCCATCTAAATAAAACAAAGAAAATAACAGCCCCAGCAGCAGCAGCAGCAACAACAACAACAAATAAGAGTGGCTTTAGTGGTCAGAATTGAGGCAGATTCTGTGAAAAGACCCTAAAAATTTTGGAAGGTTCATCAGCTAGGACAGAGTGGTTCAGGGCTCAACCTGAGTTTGAGTTCTGCCTTCTCTCCTTACCCACTGTGCTATCTTGAGCAAATTCCTTATCCTGTCTGGGCCCTGTTTGTAAAAACGAAGTTGTTCATCAATACATGGACCTACTGCTTAGGGGCTGCTAGAGAATCAAATGAGTAAACACACAGAAAATTCTCAGCACAATGCCTGGCAGGTAAGGACCCACACAATGTGTCTCTTACTGCCCCAAGCCTTGAAGGTCCTGGTAGAGCAGGTTGGCTGACAGCACTCAGCCTCTGTGCAAACAGTACCTGATGTGACAGGACAGAGAGTATTTACCATCCGCTCCCCTAGCAGAGTGAACTGCAGTGTGCCAGGTACTGCTGGGGATGGCGATAGTGGTGAATATCACATGCTCCCATGGTACTTGTCAGTGGGAGAATGTCAGTCCCATAAACAGAGGTTGCAGAAAATGAGAAAAATGGGTATGAATTCTTCTGAATATAGAATCAGTAGCTTTATACCAACCCTCATGCCTTTGACCTCTGACCACTTTTTCTGGAAGTTGTGACAGACCATGTGGATTTCCCGTCTCCGCTTGGCTGCCTTTGCCGGTAGGAAGCTGACTTGAGGACAGTGTGTGATTTTGTGGACTGGATTATGGAAATTCCTTATTTATTCTTCAGTTATTTTTGAGAAGCTTAAAAAAACCTTAATCCTGGGGTATAGATGGTAGAAACGTCAGTCTGTGTGTCTGCCAAGTGACCTAGTTTTCAAGAACAGAATTGCTGGCATTCAGGAAGTAGGGTTGGGAACCAGTGCCTGTGTTCCTGGTATAGCGGGGATGTAGTCCCTGGTCACTGGTGACAGGAAAAGGGTGATATTCCAGAAAGAGGCATAATGACAGAAGCCACCTTTTAAAAAATTTCTTGGTTGGAAATCAAACTTAGGAACTTGCACTTGCCAGGCAGGTGCTTATGCCTCTGAGCTACATCCCTGGCCCCTGTTTAGTTTTCTTATCCAAACAAATTGCAATTTTGAACAATATGTGTTGTTCTGAGTGTACCCATCCTGCTGGAAGGTGTGTCCACTCCCAGAAACGCAGGGTTCTCAGACGGTGCTGCTTGAGCACCATTCCACCAAACTGAGAGGCTGATTATTTCTCCGCGGTAACATCGGAAATAGGGTGTGTGCTGCTGTGATGGTATCTTAGGTATTTTGCTGTTTAATTGGCAGTTTTCTCTTTCTCTTTCATTGGCAGTTTTTCTTTTTTATAGCTATTAAATTCGGTGAGATATGGAAGTGGTTCTCGAACTGCACCTGGAGTCACCAGATAATCTTTAAAAATGATGGGAGCTTGGCACCCACTCCATGCATTCTGTTCATAATAGAGATGGGATTTGTCCTGGGGGTCAGAACTTTAAAAAAAACCCTCAGGAGATTCTAAAATATAGCAAAGTTTGGGAATCTGTGTGATAAAGCATCTCTGTATTATTCAAATGGTTTTCAACTCCTCAATATCATAGACAACATCTTTATAGGTTCTGCTTATTACACGTTTTGCACTTCTCTGCCTCAATAATATCTTTGCAACTCTATCCATTAATTGTCCTTTACATTCCTGTTAGAATGCCAGCTCTTGGAGGACAAGGATTTATTTGACTTATTTTCTGCTATGTCCTCACCTCCTGAAACACCTAGGTGTACTGTAGATGCTTGATAAATATTTGGTTAATTTGTGACTAGTTCATTTACATTCAGTTCCTTGCTAAATCCATTCTCACACAATTCCCAATTTATGTTTTTATATTTAGATGGTTTCCAGATCTGGTTCTTCACTTCCAGTGGTCACTTTTCAAGTCCCAGTTAGACATAATATTCATTTCAAAACATGACTTCAGTGTTTTCTCTCTCAAATCTATGCACACACCAGTTTTATCTCAGTTTTTAGTCTTCCATATTTATTCACTCATTTTATGGTGCTTCTGAAAATTCTCTTGAATTTTTCTTTCCTTTTAATTTTGCCAACACCAAATTGTCTTAATTTATTTATGCTTCAAGCTATTTTGTTACTACCTGATAGAATTCTTTTTTAAAAAAGTATTTGTGGGCCAGGTGTGGTGGCAATAGGTCTGTAATTCTAGCTACTTGGGAGTCTGAGGCAGAAAGATCACAAGTTTGAGTCTAGCCTGGGCAACTTAGTGATATCCTGTTTCAAAATAAAAAATAAAAAATGGCTAGAGTTCAGTGCTAAGGCCCGGAGTTAAGCCCCAGTAACACACACACACACACACACACACACACACACACACACACACACAGAGTGTTTACTAGATCTTACTATTTAGCTGCAAAGTGTATGACAATAATCATATAAGGATGGGAGGTAAAGGTAAAGAGCAAGAAACTTTTTTTATAGATGAAAGGTAAAGGTAAAACACAATTTCATAACAAGATGATCGAATAACAATAGTTAATACATTTCATATTATCTTTAAAGTAAAAAAAATAAAGTAGTTACTCAGAGTACAAGATATGGGCATAAAAATTCTCCAATCTATATAAGCACGAACCTTCCTTTTCTATGAACTAAGAGATACTGATAGTATAACTATCTTGCATTTTTTCTCTTTTCCCCCTTCCTTCCTTTTCCCTTTTCCCCGTCTGCTATGGTTGGAGTCTGGATGTCCCTGCAAAGCCTCATGCAGCCATGGAGGTGGGCTTCTTGAGTTTGTGACTGACTCATGATGGTCCAGTGCTGGGGTAATGGGTGTGAGTGCTTTACCTGCCCTGGGAGGGGGCAGCCTGCATGCAATATAAAGGAGGGAAAGAGGCTTGCTCTCTCTCTCCTCCCTTTTTGCTCTTCTTGCTTTAGTGCTGTCTTCTAATGCCATAAACTGATACCCCTCTGCGATGCCACCCTGCCTTGGAGCCAGCTGGGTATGGACTGAAACCTCCACAAACCATGATCTAAGCAAATCTTCCCTTCCTTAATTTTGAAGGTCAGGTATTTTGTCTCAGCAATGAGACAAAAGTAACCAACATACCATCCTAGTTCCTTTTTCCTTGTTAACAATTTCTTCCCATTTCACAATATCTATTATACATTGTAGATCTTATTTACTCTTTCAGTTTCTCACATCAGGAATACAGTATGATGTTTACACATGTGAGTCTGGTTTATTTCACTAATGAGTATGGTCTCCAGTTGCATCTACTTATCTATAATAACCTCCAGTTTATCCTTCTTTATGGCTGAGTAATACTCCATTGTATAAAAATACCGCATCTTTTTTTAAAAAAACATTTCTTAGTTGTGCATTTGGGTTGTTTCCAGGATTTTGCTCTTACAAATTGTGCTGCTATAAACGTGGGTGCACGTATATTGCTGTCATATGATTTTTAAAAATTCTTTTGGGAAGATATCCAGAAGGTGAATAGCTGCGTTGAATGGGACCTCCAATCCTAACTTTTTAAGGAGTCTTTACACTGATTTCTACAGTGGCTGTACCTGTCTTCACTCTTACCAACAGTGGAGAAGGGTTCCTTTTTCATCACAGCCCCTCCAGCATGTTATTGGTTGATTTCTTGACGCTAGTCACTCCTGCTGAGGAGAGTTGGAATCTCAGTGTTGTTTTAAATTTGCATCTTTTGAATGACCGGTGATGTTGAACATGTTTTCATATAATTATTTGCCATTGGTGTTGCTTCATCTGAGAAGTATATATTCATTTCTGATACCCATTTTTGAATTTGGTCTTTGAATCTGGGGGTTTAATTTTTAGAAATTATTCATATGTTCTAGATAGAAGTCCTTTGTCTGAGGGATAATTGGCTAAAGTTTTTTCTCAATCTGTGGGTTGTCTTTTCACTATGTTGGTGATTTCTTTTGATGTGCAAAAGCTTTTTAATAAGATAAGGTTCCAGTTGTTGATTCTTTGAAGCATTTCCTGTGCAGTTTGGGTTTTGTTTACTAACTCTGCCTACACCTGTGTCTTCAAGATTTCTATCTACTTTCACTTCCAGTAGATTGAGTGTTTCTGTTTTAATATTTACATCTTTGATCCATTTTGACTTTAGTGCATGCCAACAGAAATGGGTTTAGTTTTAGTCTTTGGCATATAAAGAGCCAGTTTTTTCAGTACCATTTATTGTTTGTATTCTCTTTTTCTTTTTTGAGACAGGGTTTCACTATGTAATTCAGGCTGGTCTTGAGCTCACCTTGTAGCCCAGGCTTCTCTTGAACTTGTAATGAGCCTCCTGTCTTAGTCTCCCAAGTACTGGGATTACAGGCATGTGCTGTCACACCCAGCTTTCCAGGACCATTATTCAAGAGGCTATCTTTCTGAGGAAGAAATTTTGTAGAAGTTCTCATATTGTTTGTGAAGTGATAAATGCACTAACTGGAAGTAGATTTGATAAGACAAGGATGTACATCTTGAAATCATTAGAGTAACCACTAGGAAAATAAGAACAAATACATTAAAAAAGTTGATAGTGAATAAACTTGATCCAAACACTGGATAATGGGGAGAAATCAAAGAGACAAGAATTGGTGGATGAAACAGAAAACACAATAGCACAATGGCAAACTTAAAATGAACTCTATGGGTAACTAAATTAAATATAAATAAATTAAACATTCCTATTAAAAGGCAAAAGTGTCAGAATGGATTAATGCCAGTTACACAGATGAATAGAAGATACAGTACAAAAACACCAAAAGAAATCTGGTACTTACTGAAAGTCTTTATGGAAGAGTTACTACAGATAAACACAAACATTTCACAAAGATAAATGATCAATTTAACAGGAGGACATAACAAACCTAAAGTAGGGTACACCTAATAAGTGAACTTAAGAAAAAGATACTCACAAGCCTCTCAGTAACTCACAGAGAAAGCAGAAAAAAAATCAGGAAGCATGGAGATTTAAACAAGAATTAATACGCTTTATCTAATTGACATATTTAGAGCACTTCACTCAAGAACTGCTATCTTCTCAAGTGTATGTGGGATACTGACCCAAACAGGCCAGCAGTCAGGTGGTAAGGCAAGTCTCACAACATTCAGAGGACTGGAGTCACACAGAGGAGGTTTTCTAGCATGGAGGAGTGGAACCAGAAATCAATAATGAAAAAATCCAAACATTTTAGAATATTGGCAACATACTTCTAAGTAAATTATGGAACAAACATGACACAGATGAAAATTACAAACAGTTAATACTCATACAATTAGATCAACTTTGCATGTCTATATCTGGTAATCTAAGCAACTCTTTTGAAGATAACAATATGCAATATAACAGCCATTGTTAAATTCCTGCCATCTTATTTTGAAAGCCTATATTGTTACTGTTTTGGGTTTTGTTGTTGTTTGTTTGTCTCTTTTGCTTTTTGTTTTTCTTTCCTGTGTGTTTTTTTTATTATATTTTTTCTCTTTAAAATAAAATGATAAAAAATAAAATTAGAAACTAAATGACTGATAAAATACAATTTATTGAAATATATGGAAATATGTAAGAAATGTGTGTATTAGACACGGTTACATCAATGTTTTTACTTTAAAAAATTCAGAAAATAAAATATTTAACAAAGAGAAAGAGAGAGAGAGAAGGAGAGGTAGAGAGAAAGAATAAGAATCACTATCACTAAAATAGAAGAGAATATAAAATAACTGAGTAGAATAAAAGTTTGAATTCTGAAAAGATTAATAAAACTGATAAACTCTAGTGATACTACTTAAGCAAAATAAAAAAATAAATTATTAACATTTGGAATGAAAGAAGGAACCTGAATTACTAATCTTACTGGTATTAAATAGAATAATGTTGGAAACAGTTTTACACCAGTAAAATTGGTGACTTCATTAAAATGAACAAATTCCTAGACAATCTATTGCTAGAAAAACTACACTATCTGAACATTTATTTATTTATAGTTTTTTTTGAGGCAGGGTCTTGCTGTGTACTGTGTCAAGATCAGTCTAGGCTGATCTTAAATTCACTATGTAGCTAAGGCCAGTCTCAAACTTGTGCAAACCTTCTTAGTCTCCAGAATGCTGGGATTATAGGTGTGCACCACCATGCCCAGATACGTAGTTAAGAAATCGAATCTGAAATTTAAAATCTTCCCACAAGGAAACTATAGGCTGACAGCTGGATGTAGCCCTGTGTTTGATTCCCATTACATATGCTCATGTGTACACACATGCGCACGCGCGCGCGCGCACACACACACACACAGTCACACATGCACAAAATAAATAAAAGGAAAAAGAAGAATCTACAGGCAGATATGGCTTCATTGGAAATTTGTTCCAACAATTAAAGAAGAAATAATATCAATCTTATATAAATTCTTTCATAGCATACAAAAAAGGGAGGCACTATTCAACTTGTATTAAGAGACCAACATAACATTAACATGAAATTCTGATGTAGACCTTACAAGAAAAAGAAAATTATAGGCTAATATTTCTTAGAAACTCAGACAGAAAAACAAATAAAAACTCAGCAAACCAAACCCATAAAACATAATTGTACCACGTCATGAAAAACTGAGGTTTATTCCAGAAATGCAAAGTTAGTTTAATGTTCAAACATGAGTGAATATAATTCGACACATTCTTGTAGATAGGTGATCTTAATGGATAAAGTATTTGACATTATAAACAGATGACCTTAATGAGAAAGAAAAAGTATTCAACATTTCTTTATGGTAAGAAAA